>CAKNYM010052109.1:12808-26163 GCA_932195095.1 Andricus curvator
GCGGCAGTTTGAAATACTGCAGTTTAAGACGCTGAACTTTGAAATGAACGACTTTGAAATGCTGTCTTCTGAAATGATCGAATTCGAAATTATTAAGTGTAAATTCCTCTCGTTTTAATTGCTGGATTTTGAAATTCTTGAGTTAAAAATGCTGTAGTTTAGAATGCTCTAGTTTAAAATGCTCTAGTTTAAAATGCTGTAGTTTAAAATGCTGCAGTTAAACATGCTGCCGTTCAAAATGATGCAGTTTAAAATGCTGCAGTTTGAAATACTGCAGTTTAAGACGCTGCACTTTGAAATGATCGATTTTGAAATGCTGTCTGCTGAAATGATCGAGTTTGAAATTATTAAGTGTAAATTCCTCTCGTTTTAACTGATGGAGTTTGAAATTCTTGAGTTTAAAATGCTGCAATTTAAAATGATGCAATTTAAAATGCTGCAGTTTGAAATTTTGCAGTTTAAAATACTGCCGTGTAACTATCTCGAGTTTGAAATACTGCAGTTTAAAATACTGCGCTTTGAAACGATCGAGTTTGAAATGTTACCTTTTGAAATGATCGAGTTTGAAATTATGAAGTGTGTTTGAAATGCTGCAAATATTCTGAGTATGAAATTCTGCAAATAGCCTGAGTTTGAAATGCTCGAGGCTGAAATGCTCGAGATTGCAAAGATGAAATCTGAATTCCTCTTGTTTTAGATGCTGGAGTTTGAAATACTGGAGTTTAAAATGCTCCAGTTTAAAATGATGCAGTTCAAATAGCTCAAATTTGAAATTCTCGAGGCTAAAATGCTCGAGATTGAAATAATAAGATTCGAATTCCTGCAGTTTGAAATGCTCGCGTTCAAAATTATGCAGTTTGTAATCCTGCATTTTCAAATGCTTGAGTTTCAAATGCTTTGATTGAAATTATTATTTAAAATACTTACGTTTGAAATACTGCAGTTTCAAATGGTCGATTTTGAAATGTTCGAGATTGAAATTATGAAGTGCGAATTCCTCCAGTTTTAGATGCTAAAGTTTAAAATGCTGCAGTTTAAAATACTGCAGTTTAAGCAGCTCGAGTTTTGAAAGCTGCAGTTTAAAAGACTCGAGTTTGAAATGCTGCAGTTATAATTTCGTTAGTTTTAAATGCTGAAGTTTGAAATGAGGCAGCTTGAAATGCGGCAGTGTAGAATGCTGCACGTCGAAATGATCGAGTTTGAAATGCTGCAGTTTGCAATTATGAAGTTTGAATTCCTCTAGTTTTAGATGCTGGAGTTTGAAATGCGGCAGTTTAGAATGCTGCAGTTCGAAATGATCAAGTTTGAAATGCCGCATTTTGAAATGCCTCAGTTTGAAATGATGAAGTTTGAATTTCTTTAGTTTTCGATGCTGGAGTTTAAAATGCGGCAGTTTGAAATGCGGCAGTTTAGAATGCTACGTGTCGAAATGATCGAGTTTGAAATGCTGCAGTTTGAAATTATGAAGTTTGAATTCCTCTAGTTTTAGATGCTCGAGTTTTAAATGAGGCAGCTTGAAATGCGTCAGTTTAAAATGCTGCAGTTCGAAATGATCAAGTTTTGAAATGCCGCATTTTGAAATGCTGCAGTTTGAAATGCTCTAGTTTGAATTGATGAAATTTCAATTACTTTAGTTTTAAAAGTTGAAATTTAAAATGCGGCAGTTCAAAATACTGCATTTTAAACTGCTGCAGTTCAGAATGATCGAGTTTGAAATGCTGCAGTTCTAAATGTTCGAGTTCGAAATTATGAAGAAGATGAATTTCCTACTAAATAGTTGAATTTTAAACCGAAAAATATCAATTTTCAATAAAATAATTACATTTTCAACCAAATACTTGAATCTTTTACCATTTTGTTGAATTTTTAACCGAAAAATTTAAATTTTCCCTAAGGAATTTAACCTTCAACTAAAAAAAGATGCATTATGAACGAAAAATATAATAGTGGATATTTCACCAGAAAATATTTTAATTTCAAATCAAAAACCACTGAGTTTAACTAAATGAAACGAATCTTCAACAAAATAGTTGAATCCTCAACCAATGAAGATTTTTCTGTCAAGAAGGAAATTTTTTTTTACAAAAAAGATGAATTTTTAGTCTCAAAATATGAATTTTCAAAAAAAAAATTTAATTTTCAAGAAACAAACAAATTGGTTAAACTTTCAACCAAGTATATAATTGAATTTTTAACGAAAAAATGAAAATTTTCAACAAAGATTGTAATAGTTGATGATACAACCAAAAATATTTTTATTTCAAATGAAAAGCAGAATTTAAGAAAATAAAACGAATCTTCAAAAAGACAATTGAATCTTCAAGCAAGAAAGATTTTCCAGCCAAGGAAAAAAAATTTCAAGTTGAATTTTCGATCCGAAAGTATGAATTTTCAACCAAAAATTTAATCAAGGAATCTGTATTATCATTAGAGAATAAATTAAAATATTTAACGTCTTTTCAGACTAGATGCAGCTATGAAAGAAAAATTATTTTAAATAATTTTTTTCTGAAAAAAGATCTTCTCCTTTCGCTCCGCTGGGAAACGAACCACAGAACTACTGTTTTCCGGTCAGGTGCTTTTCCATTAAGCTACTAGAGAGATCGAGAGAAAAAACTTTTTTCAGAAATACGCGCATTATTTTGCTAGATGGTACAAAACAAATTTCTCCAGCAATCTGTATTATCGTTAAGGAATACAATATTTAACTTCTTTTCAGACTAGATGGAGCTACAAAAAAAAATTATTTCAATTAATTTTTTTCTGAACAGAGATCTTCTCCTTTCGCTCCGCTGTGGAAAGAACCACAGAACTACTGATTTCTGGTCGGGTGCTTTCACATTAAGCTACTAGAGAGATCGAGAGAAGAAACTTTTTTCAGAAATACGCGCATTATTTTGCTAGATGGTGCAAATAAAATTTCTCAAGGAATCTGTATTATCGTTAAGGAATAGAAGAAAATATTTAACGTCTTTTCAGACTAGATGGAGCTATGAAAGAAAAATTATTTCAATTAGTTTTTTTCTGAAAAAAGATCTCCTTTCGCTCCGTTCCGAAACAAACCACAGAACAACTGATTTCCGGTCAGGTGCTTCTCCATTAAGCTACTAGAGAGATCGAGAGACGAAACTTTTCTCAGAAAAATGCGCCTTATTTTGCTAGATGGTACAAATCAATTTTTCAAAAAATCTGTATTATCATTAGAGAATACAGAGAAGATTTAACGTATTTTCAGACTAGATGGAACTATGAAAGAAAAATTATTTTAAATAATTAGAAAGGAGCGAAAGGAGAAGTTTTTTTGTGAGAAAAAAATTATTTAAAATAATTTTTCTTTCATAGCTCCATCTAGTCTGAAAAGACGTTCAATATTTTCTGTTATCCTCTAATGATAATACAGATTCCTTGAAAAATTTGATCTCTACCATCTAGCAAAATAATGCGTGTATTTTTGAAAAAAGTTTCTTCTCTCGATCTCTGTAGTATCTTAATTGAAAAGCACCTGACTGGAAAGCAGAAGTTCTGTGTTTCGATTCCCAGCCGAGCGAAAGGAGAAGATCTTTTTTCGCGACAAAAAATCGATAGTCCAAAACAAAAAAAAAAAAAAAAACTTGTTTCTGTGGTCCCGGTTTATAATTTAACGAATGAAAAAAACGATCCTTTGGGCTAGGGAACAATTTCCTCTTTTCTTGCAGTGACCCTTTCTTTATTCGACAATTGGATTGCGCATCAAAACTAAATTAAAACTTAAATTATTGCAGGGTCCTCTCGACAATAAAGCTACTTCCATAACAACCAGCTTGATAAGATAATTCTCCTGCCTGGAGGCAGGGAAATCGTATTATGTATATATGATGAAGGGAGCTTCCTTTGAAGACAAAAGTTTTTTTCATTTAAAAACGAAATGAAATCTGCCTTCTTATGAATAATTTTATGCACCGAAATCAGAGCAGGAGAAAATTCACAAATAAAATTTGAATTAATTTTTTTCTGAAAAAAGATCTTCTTTCGCTCCGCTGGGAGTCGAACCACAGAACTTCTGATTTCCGGTCAGGTGTTTTCCCATTAAGCTACTAGAGAGATCGAGAGAAGAAACTTTTTTCAGAAATACACGCATTATTTTCCTAGATGGTACAAATAAAATTTTTCAAGGTATTATCATTAGAGAATAACATGAATTTTTAACGTCTTTTCAGACTAGATGGAGCTACGAAAGAAAAATTATTTCAATAATTTTTTTCTGAAAAAAGATCTTCTCCTTTCGCTCCGCTGGGAAACTTTTCCGAAAGGAGAAGATCTTTTTTCAGAAAAAAAATTAATGAAATTTTTTTTTCTTGATCTCTCTAGTAGCTTAATGGGAAATCAGCTGACCGGAAATCAGAAGTTCTGTGGTTCGACTCCCAGCGGAGCGGAAGGAAAAGACGTTTTTTCGGAAAAAATTAATTAAAATAATTTTTAATTCATAGCTCCATCTAGTCTGTAAAAGACGTTAAAAATTTATGTTATTCTCTGATGATAATACAGATTCCTTGAAAAATTTTATTTCTGAAATACCTCATTTTCGGCCAATTAGAGACAATTACATAAAAAGAGTTTTAAAAAAAGGAAGGAAAAGAAAAGAGTCAACCAAAACCCAACCCCTACCTGAATTTGTCAAAAAAATCTTTTTATTTGAATTTTGTAAAACAGGATAATTTACAATATTAGGAATTTTTATAAATGTAAGATTTTTTGAAATTGTTTTTTTTTCTCATTTGAAAAATGTAATAATCTAAATATATTGGTTCAGAATGAACTACAAAAAAATGTTTCGCGTTTTCAACATTTAATTTAATTTATTTATTTTTATGGTTATATTACTATGCTCTTTCTAAAATTCTTAAAACAATTTAAAAAGATTTTTAAACATTTCAGATATGCCAAAAAAATTTCAACAAGAAAATCAATCTTCAGCTAAATAGTTGAATTTTCAAACAAAAAAGACGAATTCTCTACAAAATAGTTGAGTTCTCAACCAAAAAAGATTAATTTTCGACCAGTAGTATTTTTGACTTAAAAAATTTAAATTTGCGAAAAGGGACGAATTTTATACAAAACAGTTTAATTTTTAACTTAAAAATATAAATCTCCAAGTAAAAAATTCATTTTCAACCAAATAATTGAATTTTTATCAAAATAAATGAATTTTCTACCAATAAGATTAATTTTCTACGAAAAGATGAATTCTCAAGTAAAAAAGATGAATTTTCAACGAAAAATGCAACAATTGATATTTTAATCATCAAATATTTTTATTTTTATTGTAAAACAGTTAAATTCATCTAAAGAAGACGAATTTTCCACAAAATAGTATAATTTTTTCCCCAAAAACATAAATTTTCAACAAAAATATAATTTTTAACCAAATACAAGAATTTTCTACCAAGAAGATTATTTTTTTCGCCAAAAAATATGAATTTAAAAGAAAAAAAAGACGAATTCTGAACAGAAAATGTAATGGCTGATATTTCAATGAAAAAATATTTTTATTTAATTTCAAAAACAGTTGAAATCTCCCAAAAAAGACAAATTTCCTAAAAAATAGTTAAATCCTCAACCAAAAAAGGTAATTTTCGACCAGTTGTATTTTCAACCAAAAAATATTAAATATTTGCATACAATAGTTGAATTTTCAACCAAATGCATGAATTTTCTACTAACAAGATTAATTTTTTAACAAAAAAGATTAATTTTCAACTAAAATTATAAATTTCCAACGAAAAATGTAACTGTTGATATGTCAATCTAAAAAAATGTTGATTGTAAATCAAACCAACTGAATCCTTAAAAAAAAATTTCAACAAATTATAATGTATAATTTGTAAATCAACATTGTAAATCAAAACAATTGAATTCGTAAAAAAAATGTTCAACAAATTATCCACCAAATAGTGGAATATTAAGCCAAAAACATGAGTTTTTAACCAAAAAGACTAATTTTTTACAAAAAATATGAATTTTCAACAAAATAGTTGAATTTGTAACCAAAGAGATGAATCATTAGCTAAAATAATGCATCTTGAAATAAAAAATGAATGTTCAACAAAACAGTTTAATTTTAAACTAAAAAGGATTTTGAAAAAAAAAATCTTAATCAAAAAGATGAACTTTTATCTTCAAAAGAATAATTCACAATCAAAAATGTAACAGATACATTTTCATTAAAAACAATTTATTATCAAATAACAACAAAAAAACAATTCTCAATTTTTCAGCAAAATACATTAATTTTCAACCAAACAATTGAATTTTCAAACAAGATAGTTAAGTGTTCCACAAGAACAAAAATAAAATTTCAAAAAATAATCCTAATTTTCTGCTGAAAAACAAATTTCAACAAAATACATGAATTTTCAACTGAGAACGAAATTTTTCAGAAAAAAAAAATTAAAAAATTAAATTTTAAGTTAAAAAACTTAATTTTTAACGAAAAAAAGCGAATTTTCAAAAAAATAGTTAAATTTTTAACCAAACAGTTTGGAACTAAAACCAAGAATCTTCAACCAGAAAATTGAATTTTCAACTAAGAAAGCAAATTTTCACAAAAAAAAAATTTTTTAATTAAATTTTCACTTGAAAAACTTAATTTTTAACGAAAAAAAGCGAATTTTCAAAAAAATAGTTAAATTTTTAACCAAACAGTTTGGAACTAAAACCATGAATCTTCAACCAGAAAATAGAATTTTCAACTAAAAAAGAAAATTTTCACACAAATAAATTAAAAAATTAAATTTTCATTTGAAAAGCTTAATTTTTAACGAAAAAAAGCGAATTTTCAAAAAAAAGTTAAATTTTTAAACAAACAATTTGGAACTACAACCAAGAATCTTCAACCAGAAAATTGAATTTTCAACACAGCAGTTTAACTTTTAACCCAGTAGTTGAATTTTCAACTAAAAAGGATACATTTTCAACAAAAAATGGAATAGTTAAATTTTCAGTTGAGAACATTAATTTTCAATACAAGAGACAACTAATTTTGAACAAATTATTTGGATTATGTGAGAACTGGATGACAAGTCGATTACGACAAATTACATGAGAGCTGTTTCCCCCTTATCTGAATTTCCATATAAATCAAAATAAAATTGATTTACACTGGACTCTCGGTTTAGTAGCTCGCGGCTTAGGGATTCCTAGAATTGGTAGCCCAAGCAGTTTCTCAGCTCAAGGGTTGAGAGACGGTTGCGACTCTCGCCTCGGAAAGGCCGCAGTGCGCAATTACTCAATCGAGTATATTGCGCAATCTTATGCATTCTAATTAGAAACGGTTCAAGCATCCATGACTGCTTATGTTTTGATACTCTCGCTTCAGGAACAAGGCTATTTCCAGGCAACCCGCGACACTGTTCATAAACCGAGAGTCGGGTGTAGTTATTTTATTTATTTTTTTACTTGATGATCAATTTTTATTTTGAATTAGTAAATTTTTTCTTATCATTTTTTCTTATTTATTTACCATTTTTCATTTCCTCGCGCTAAGACAAACAAATGCGGTACTTCAGTTCACTGAAATTGTGTGGGTTGTCAAGACAAGTATTAAAAAAATTCGAGACACCCACGTCAAATGCGGAACTCGTTACTCGACTCTACAAACCGTTTTCGTGTCAATGCGATTGGCACGCTTTTCGCATCGCTGATTGTCCGAGTGGCGTTTGAATATTTTTGCGAATGAAATCAGCTCGTTGTTAGATAGAAGGCGACTGAATTAAAAAAAAAAATTCATGACACGTAGCAACACTACCCTGGCGAAAGTTTCGGATAGGAATTAATTCCTAACCAATCCGAAGTCATCCGACTCATTACGGAATCTGTATCCGAACCAATCCGAACCATTCCGAATCAATCCGAAAAAAGTTCTACATTTCGTTCGATCCAAATCGGTTGAAAATTAATCCGACTTAATCCGGTTCAATCTGATCTTCCGATCCGAACCAAATTTTCAATCCAAATGAATCCGAACTCGGATTGACCGGAACCGATTTTCAATCCGAATGAATCCAATTCAATCCGAACTCGGATTCGATAGGATTAATTCGGATTGAAAATCGGTTCAGGTAAATCCGAGTTCGGATTGTTTCGCATTCATTTGGATTGAAAATTTGGTTCGTATTGGAAGTTCAGATTGAACCGGATTAGGTCGGATTAGTTTTCAACCGCTTTGGATCAAACGAAATGTAGAACTTTTTTCGGATTGATTCGGAATGTTTCGGATACAGATTCCGGAATGATTAGGAATGATTCGGAATTAATTCCTATCCGATACTTTCACCAGGGTAGGGTGGTCCAAAAATGCAATAATTTGTTTAAACAATTATTTTTGCTATTATAAATTAAATATTAACTCACTTCTAGTAAAAAGTGAACAAAAATTTGAAAATTTAAAAAAAATACAATTTCTAGCGTTATTCAAAGATAACATTATCAACAATAATAACAAATTGTTTAAGCAAATATGTTTGTTAACATTAATGAACTATTACATCTCTCTAATCGAAAATTGGAAAAAAGTGAAATTATTTTTAAAAAACCGAGACTTTCTATCTTCATTCTAAGAGAAAATTGCTGAAAAGAATACTAAATTGTTAGAATTTTTGGTTAATAAGAATTCATTTTTTTTTGGTTAAAAGTTTTATTATTTGGTTTTTGGCTTGAAAATTCAACAAAATTACCAAAAATGGTAATCAAATTGTAAAATTCATCCTAAAAACGGTATTTTTGAAAATGTTTTGTAAATTAATTATCCACGTGGACAGGTGTCTAGGAATGGTCTTCTTCGACGAAGAAGGTTTGGATCTCGGACAGTGAGGGTGCGTGGGTTAGAGTTCCCAGATAAGGTTGTTATGGCAGAGCCAATTAGTCAGAAGTTTCGGGAACATTCTGGATGACTATTTTCATTGCGGATGGTGAAAAAGTCACTTGTATATTTTGTTAATAGTCATGTAAGCTCTTCGAAGTCCAATATTCGTATGGAAGCACGTTTTTCAATTTTTTCTACTATGTTCCACCACTTTGAAAAATCTCAAAAAACTTATAACAAATACCTGATATGTAAGCAAACTGTGTGAATTTTTTCGCTAATGTATGTATTTTTCTTTTCTAGCAAATTTGACTTAAAATATTTGAATGTCTGTCAACATTTGAATTTCGCGCCAAAAATGGTTGCAAAAATGTATTAGATGTATTTTTAAGAGACCTTTAATTTGACCCCAGGTTGATTAAAATCCGTTGAAACCCATCAGAGATATACGCAAAAAACTAGAAAACCATACACGTGACCTTGAAAGGTCATCTTCAAGGGTTAGGCCCTTTCCGGGCGTTATTCATAAAAATTGGAAGAAAAAAAAATTTGGACCACCCTAAGCAGCTCACTGGGAGGAAATCCACTTTTTCCGTTCAAAGCCATGTTAATTGTTAACTTTTTAAATATTTTCGTGACTAGGAGTCATTCTTACAATAACTTGACACAGTTAGAAATAGCCAGTGCGCCTAGGATGTGTTACCATTTCACTTTTGTGGATAGCAATACCGATCTGTTCGGGTGGAAAGTTAGTAGTAAAATTTTCTATCTGACACAGTATATTCTCTGATTCCAAATTTTTTTTTTTTTTTTATTAGAGAGATGGCAAAAACTGCTAAGTGTCCCCAATGTCGGACCAAGCTTGGGGTGTCTAAGTCTGGAGCCTGGCTAATGCTGGCCAAGGAATAGGCCAATGGTAAATTCCTAATTGAAATTAGAATATTTTAAAAAATATATATTCTCCAATATTCTCAAAATATACTCTTTTTGGCGTGCGATCATAGTCGTTAGGGTTTGTCGTCTTCTGCTATGTATATATAAAACAACTGACAAGTCGCTCGTTCCTGATCTCATATGAATCTAGACACGAAGTTGGTTGACAGTGGATACACATCTCTTGGCTCTTTAGAATGGCCATCTTCGACGAAGAAGGTGTGGATCTTGGGAAAGTGAGGGTACGTGGGTTAGCATTCGCAGATGATAAGGTTGTTATGGCAGAGTCAATTAAAGACTTGCAAAGAATGTTCAGCAAACTGAATACAAGTATGAAAAACATGGGCCTCAAAATTAGCGTAAGAACAACAAGAATTATGGTCTTCGAAAGAAATCATAAATCATATATTACTAAAGAAATTGGTAAGCTCGAGTGGCCTTATAAACTGCAAACGATATGGCAATTAGGAGAATTTCGTGCAGAAAAATACTTTTTCAGTGTCAGAAGTTTCGGGAACATTCTAGACGACTATTTTTATTGCATGTCGAACCAAACTTGTCCTGTCTACGCCTGGAGCCTGGCTAATACTGGCCAAGGAATGGGCTTCTGGTAAATTCCTAACTCGAATTAAAATATTTAGAAAAAATATTCTCAAATATTCTCTTTTTGGCGTGCGATCATAGTCGTTAGATTTTGTCGTCTTCTGCTATGTATATCTAAAACAACTGACAAGTCGCTCGTTCTTGATCTCATATGAATCTAGCCACGAAGTTGGTTGACAGTGGGTACACATCTCTTGGCTCTTTACTTGGGCTAGTAGTTAGTACAGGGTCACACTGAACGCGACAGTCGAGAATACTCTGAACACTTTCGTGCAAGATATAACAAGCGAGATAAGGGAGCATCGTGAATGATTTACGGCGAGAAACCGCACGTCTTTCCTCGATAGATCTCCACCGAACGTCACGGTTCGAAGTTATTCTAACTGAATTCAACAATCAACTTACTCCTTGAAAGCTAAATTGAAATCTCGATTAAAATTGAACATCTATTAGGGACGCCTGAGTCCTGTGAAACACGAAGTCACGGAACCTGCCCGCAAATTGACGCCAGATGAATTCGACTGAGCAAAAAGTATACGAGAAGGAGCCAGAGTCGAAAGATGATAAAATAATATAGATTTTTCCAAAACTCTGCCGACTCTTTCAGACTTTATTGGATTAACAATCAACTAGGCCACGTCTCGAATATCGGACTTTGAAAACCTTACATGACTATTACAAAAATTATACAAGTAACTTTTTCACCAATTTGTAATAAAAGTAGTCGTCTAGAATTTTCTTGAAATTTTGGACACTGAGAAAATATTTTTCTACACGAAATTCTCCTAATAGCTATATCTTTCGCAATACTTGGATTCAGTTTGCTCAACATTCTTTGCAAGTCTTCGATTGACTCTGATGTAACAACCTTATCATCTGCGAACGCTAACCCACGTACCTTCACTGTCTCGAGAGCCACCATTTCTTTGTCGAAGAGGGCCATTCTTAGATACTTGGTTCTTAACAAGGTCATCATTATCAACTTGTTCTATTCTCTTACCATTCAGAACAATGTTGCATATTGTTTTCTCATCTTGTCCTTCAAGCGCCATAACTTTTGTTTTATTTACGTTCATTTTGAGGCCCATGTTCGTCAGGCTTGTATTGAGTTTGATAACATTCTTTGCAAGTCTTCGATTGACTCTGCGATAACAACCTTCTCATCCGCGAAAGCTAACCCACGTACCTTCACTGTCCCGAGATCCACACCTTCTTCGTCGAAGAGGGCCAAACCGCACGTCTTTCCTCGTTAGATCTCCACCAAACGTCACGGTTCGAATTTATTCTAAGTGAATTCAACAATCAACATACTCCTTGAAAGCTAAATTGAAATCTCTATTAAAATTGTATTAGAGAACCTGCCCGCGAATTGACGCCAGATGAATTCTGCTGAGCAAAAACTATACGAGAAGGAGCCAGAGTCGAAAGATGATGAAACAAAAAAACAAAAAAACCATTCAGAGTAGGAATCATTTTTTCTGGACAAATATTTAGAAGATCGCCCTACCAGAAGAATTAATAAATTCAGTCGTACATCAGAGACATATCTAACAACAATTCCTTTCTGGATGTAGACTTTTGTATTTCATGGTAAGCATCAACTGAACCTTGATTCATTAGTTGAAACTAGTGTTCAGAATGATCCAAGTTCAGATGTTAAATGAACAATATGGGACAAACTTTGGATTAGAAACAACAGAAACAGGCACATCATTTATACGGATACAAGATTAGCTAGGTTTGGATGATTTCCAGTTTGAGTTACCAACTAAATCTGATGATTGATCTTAAATCAGATTAAATCGATCTCTCATTGATATGCCTGACAAGGTGAAACTAGTTTTTAGAACGATTCAAGTTCAGATGTTAAACGAACAATACAGGACTCTGCCATAACAACCTAATGATCTGCGAACGCTAACCCACGCACCTTCACTTTCGCGAGATTCACACATCAGAGACATATCTAACAACAATTCCTTTCTGCATGTAGACTTTTGTATTTCATGGTAAGCAACACCATCATAGACCATGAATTCTTTAACCATTATAATCAAAAGAAAGGACGAAGCATATTGGATAACCAAAGGATTAGTTGACTGTTACTATGAAATACAAAAGTCTATATCTAGAAAAGAATTTTTGTTAGATATTCTGATGTAAGACTGTACTTGCTAATCCTTCTAATAAGCCAATCTTCTAAATATTTACCTAGACAAAATAATTTCTTAGGTATGGTGAATATTTAGAAGATTGTTTTACCAGAAGGATTGGAAATTTCAATCTTAAATCAGAGATATGTCTAGCAAAAATTCTTCTCTAGATGTAGACTTTTGTACAGTTCATATACATATACAAAGTCAGCTAGATTTGAATGATTTCTGATTACAGTCAATCACTCATGCTGATGATTGGCCCAAAAAGACAAATTTTCAACAAATTGAAATTGAATTTTCAACAAAATAGTTGAACTTTCAAGCAAATAATTACAGTTTCTAGGCCAAAAGAAGAATTTTTCAGAAGACAGTTGAATTTTCAACAAAATAGTTAAATCTTTAACCAAATAGTTCAATTTTTAGCATGAAAAAATGAATTTTCAACCCAGAAGATTACTTTTCTACTAAAAGACGGATTTTCAACAAAATACACGAACGTTCTTGTTTGATACATGAATTTGACCTTGAAACCGGTAATGATGAATTTTTAATAAAAAAAGATGAATTTTTAACCACATAGTTACATTTTCAATGAAAGAGATAAGTTAATGGATAGAATTCCTGGAAATGAAAAAAAAAAGAATCCAACGAACAAATTTTGACAACCACGACAAAACCCTCCCATTGTAACTTGAAGAAAAAAAAACTTTTTCCTGAAAAAAAAAGTTACAATGGGAGCGTTTTGTGGCGGTTGTCCAAATCTGGTCGTTGGATTACTGTTCTTATTTTCAGGAATTCTATCCATTTCATTTTTCTTTCCTCTT
>CAKNYM010052109.1:47321-65273 GCA_932195095.1 Andricus curvator
CCATCCCTTTACTTTCCTCGCTGGCCACCCTCAGTTCCAATAATTTCATCTACCTTCCTTGAGTTGTCCTCCCTAACTTCCTTTCACCTCCTCTATTTTTCCCTCTCCTCACATTCCCAGATAACACTCCTCTTCCCCTACTTTCCGTCCCTAGCTGTCACTTTCGACCCCCTTTCACCTACACTACTTTACTAGCCGCCCTTTCACTTTCCTCACCAGCCACCCTCAGTTCCAATAATTTTATGTACCCTCCTTCAGTTTCCCTACGTAATTCCCTTTCACCTTCTCTACTTACCCTCCCCTCGTTTCCCTAATTTCCCCTACTACCTCTTCTTTCCACTACTTCCCCACCCCTGGCCTAATTCTTCGTTTACGCTCCCATCCACAACTTCTTCTTCTCTACATTCTCGTCTCCTTACTTTTCCAGCTAAGACTCCTCTTTCCCTACTTTCCTTCCCTAGCTATCACTTTCGCACCCCCTTTCACCTACACTACTCTACTAGCCACCCTTTCACTTTCCTCACTAGCCACCCTCAGTTCCAAAAATTTCCTCTACCTTCCTTGAGTTGCCCTCTCTAACTTTCTTTCACCTCCTCTACTTTTCCCTCTCCTTACTTTCCCAGCTGACACTCCCCTTCCCATACTTTCGTCCCTAGCTATCACTTTCGCACCCCTACTAACCCCCACTACTCTACTAGCCATCCTTTCACTCTCCTCACTAGCCACCCTCATTTCCAATAATTTCCTCTACCTTCCTTCAGTTGCCCTACCTAATTTCCTTTCAACTCCTCTACTTCCCCTCCCCTCGTTTCCCTTACTTCATCTACCCTTATTACCCCTCATTTCCCGACTCCTTATTTTCCATAATGTCCCTCCCCTCACTTCCCCTTCCTCCTTCTACCTACGCTTTCTTTTATTTTTCCTCATTATCCCTACTTCCCCTCCTCTCGTCGGTTCCCCTACTTTCCTTAATCTAATTATCCCCATTTTCCCTCCCACACTTCCCTTACTTCCCACTCTCGCCCTTTCCCCAATTCATCTCAGCTCATTTCCCATACTTCCCCTCATATCATTCCCATCACCTTACTTCCTCATCCCACATTTCTCCTCATTCCCTCCAATTTTCCTTTAATTCCAAAATATTCTAGAGAATATTGGGATAGTTCAGATTCATCACAAATCATCACACAAACTTTGACCCCCCCTCCCCCCTTCCAGGTAGAATCACATTTACGACCCCCCCTTTTTTTTTAATTTTTGAACGAAAGAGACAAACAAGAAAAATTAATTTGTGACAAACAAATTGCATTTACAAACAAATAGTTAACCTCCAAGAAAAAGATACGAGTTTGAAAAAAAGCAGTTAATTTTTTTAAAAAGATTACTTTTTAACAAAATAGTTGAATTTTCAACCTACAAAGATGAATTTTAAACCAAATGTTCGAATTTTTAAACAAACAAAATGGAAATTTAACCAAAAACAGATGCATTTTTAAAAAAATAGTTTAATTTTCAAACAAAGGAAAATATAATAGTGGATACATAAAACAAAAAAAGATCTCACTTGAAAATAGCAAACAGTAAAATTTGACCAAAAAAGACGAATTCTCAAGAAAAAATGTAAAAGTTCATTTAAAAAAAAAAATTTATTTTAAATCAAAAAGAGTTTTATTCGACCAAAAAGAGACGAATTTTCAACTACATAGTTGAATCTTCAAAAAAACGGATTAATTTTTAAGCCAAAAACGCGAATTTTCTACAAAACAGTTAAATTTTCTACCCGAAAATATGAATTTTTTAATGAATAGTTGAATTTTCTATGAAAATAATAGAATTTTCAACCCAAAAAGTCGAACTTTCAAGAAAAAATTGAATTTTAAGCAAAAAAGTAGATTTTTCTACAAAAAAATGGATTTTAAACCTGAAAATATTAATGTTTAATAAAAAAGCTAATTTCCATCCAAGTAGTTGATTTTGAATCTGAAAATGATCAATTTTCGAACAAAATGAAATAGTTAAATTTGCAGTTCATAAGATCGATTTTCAACCAAAAAAAAAGACTTTTTAACAAAATAACTAAATTTTCAACCAAAGAAATGAATTAAGATACATTAATTAATTAATTCTGAACCATACCTATAGTAGTAGACCTCTAATTTAACAAGAATGACCCTTTGCTTGTTAAAATAAAATCACCAATTTTCATTTTTTCAAGCATTTCATTTTTATAACCATTTATATTTTCCATGTTTTTGAATGACCCCTAATGAAAATTCCAGAATTTTCAATGAATAAATAAAATTCTAACCATTCTATTGAATTCCAGAAAAGATTTCCCAATATTCTACATATTTCAATAATATTGCAGAAAATTCCAAAATATTCTAGAAAATTTTTAAGGATTTCTCAGGCTGTTCTGTGCAATATTGACTCTTAAGGCCCTTTGTCAGAATAGGTAAACGGTTATGAATTCTGAGACCACACAGTTGAATATTATTTTCTAATTTTTTGCATTTGTTATTTACATAATTATATCTCGAAGCACACAGAGCCGATTTTTCGATAAAATGTTTATATTTTGTTTAATAATAGAAAACGTAATAACAATAGCAGGGACGCTCAGTGTTAGCGGTCTCTGCATTTTCTCCGCGTACCTGTGGACCCTTGTCAAACGCCAGGAGGCAGATACCCCGGAGCGAGTCGAATTAGCCGGAACGAATGACCCTTTCATTGTTATAAGATTACGGCCAGTTAGGGAAATTAACATTATGAAATCATAGTAAATGGTCGCAGCAGATTCAGAAAACATGAGAAATGTATCACTTTGAGGGATTTAGTCGACCTGGAGCCTACAATATCATAACAATGAAAGGGTCATTCGTTCCGCTTAATTCGAATCGCTCAGGCGTTTGACAAGGGTCCACAGGCACGCGGCGAAAATGCAGACAGCTAACACTGAGCGTCACTGCTATTTTTCTTAAATTTTCGATTATTAAACCAAACATACCTATTTTATCGAAAAACCGGCTCTGTGTGCTTCCAGATATGATTATGTAGATGACGTATGCAAAAAATTAGAGAAAAATATTCAACCGCGCGGCCTCAAAATTCAGAACCTATTACCCATTCTAATGAAGGCTCTTAAATGATGAATCCTTTCTTGAGGAAATAAAGCAATAACTCTTACTTTCAGAAGAATAATATCTTTCCAGAAGCGTAAACCTATTAGCATAAATAATCACATTAAACATGATTTTAATTCCTGATTTTTTATTACTGAAGATTACCTGTAATAAACCATTAAAAATGAAATTCCACATCGTAAAGCTTTCAGCCAAAGAAGAGTCACAATGCCGATGATTTATGACTCTATGAGTCATGCACTTGATTAATCGAGTCTCCTCTTACGTCTTACGTCTTACGCCACTAGTCATCGTTAAAAATCTAGATGACTGGCATGACCTTCCGCGTGACCAGTTTTTTTCTCAGGTGTTAAATGAATTTATGATCACTCAGAATTATCGCAGAAATTCTCGTGAGAAAGAGTGAAGTCTATTAAATCCTACATTAGGAAAGGACCCTTTCATTAAAATCAATTTTTTTGTAATGGATTAAGTTTTCGAACTAGAAGCCTTGGACTCATTTGAGAAATTTAAAATGGTGCCAATAGTACCAAAAATTTAAAAAAATTATTATTTTGAAACGATTAAATAACATTTTTTAAATTTATGAATTTTCTACACCATCAACGTTGCATACCAAAATTTCTAAATAAATAATTTTACTTCATCATAAAATTTATTTATAAATTTTTCGAAACATTATTGATAGAAGAGAAAATTTCATTTGTAAATGATTCTTTAAGGCCATGTGATGAGTGGGTCACGTGACCAGATTCCTACCTTACCGGCACTTTTTTTATTTCCTAACTAATTTTCATACGAAGGGCCACATCGAGTTAAAAATTTGGGATACTAAATAAGAAGCACTAAGAAAGGTGGGTGTCGTCCTGAATTTTAATAATTATGAAAAAAGCTTTTTTTGTAAAAATTTTTTTTTTCTTTTTTCATGATTATTGAAATTTAGGACCAGACCCTCCTTTCTTAGTGCTTCTTATTTATTATTTCAAATTTGCAACTCGATGTGAAGATAAGTTAGAAAATAAAAAAAGTGTCGGTAAGGTAGGAATCCGGTCACGTGACCCACTCGTCACATGGCATTCTGTTCTTAACATTTCGCTAACACACCATAATTTGTAAACTTTCTTACATTTTCAAAGAGATAGGAAAAATTGAATTAGGCGCAAAAAAATATTTTGAAGAATTCGAAAAAAATTAGAAGCTTTTTAATAATTATGGAAGATTTGGAAATATTAAATTTCATTCAAGATTCCTGGAAAAATTTTAAATGATTGTTTTGTAATTAATTCTTAGAGAAAAGTGAAAAAGATTAGGAAACGTTTTTTATTATTTCCTAAAATTTTTAAAAAGAGTGTAAAAGATCTTGAAGCCAAATTTTGCAATTTTGCCATATTACATAATTTTAGAAAAAATTTGAGTAAGTTTAAGCGATATTCAGAAGTTTCGAAACAATTCAAAAATGATTGAAACTTGTTAAGATTTTTTAAGAATTTTGTAAGGTTTCACGAAAATGGAAAAGAAATTTTAAGGTTCCTAGGAGAAATTAAAACGATTTTTTATTTCGAAAAATTAATTTTAAGAGATTATTTAAAAATATATCAAAAGATTTCTGAAGCCGATTTAATTCAAGAAATAATTTAGAAGAATTGAAGAGATTCAAAAAGAATTTTAAACTTTAAAAGATTTTTAGAAATGTATATTTTCAAAGATTTAAAAAAAAAACTTTACAAGCTTGAAAAGAATTTCGAAAGGTTTCAAGAGAATAAACAAATTTTCTCAAAAATTCCAGGGAAAATTTAGAAAATCGTAAGGCAATTTTTTTAAAGATTTTAAACGATTTTTCAAACATTTAAGAAAAATTTGAGTGATTTTTTGATTTCTTCCAACATTTTTTAAAAATTTGTTTGAAAATTCAACTGTTTCGTAGAAAATTCGCTTTTTTTTTTGGTTGAACATTAAACTATTTTGACCAAAAATGCCACTAATTTGTTAAAAAAAAAATGGGGGGGGGGGAAATTCAACTACCTTATTCGAAATTTCCAGTAAAATTTTTTTCTTATTGGCATGAAAATTCTACAATATGGTTGAAAATTCGTCTTTTCGGATAAGAATTTAACTAAATGATTAAAAATTAATCTTATTTGTTGAAAATTCAATTATTTCGTTGAAAATTGACTTTTTAAAATAAAAATTCAATTGCTTAAAAAAAAAAATTTCCACGTTAAACATTCAATTAATTTGGCTGAAAATTCAACTTATTTGTTGAAATTTTTTTTTGGGTTTGAAAATTCTACTTCTGTATTTGAAAACGCAGTTATTTGGTTAAAAATAAACTTTTTTGTTGAAAATTAACATTTTTATTGCAAATTCACTTTCTCTGGTAAAAAATTTGTTTAGTAGAATTTTTTTGTTGGTTGAAGATTCAACTATTTAGGCCAAAAATTACACTTATTTTTCGAAAAAAATTTGGGGGGGGGGATTGAAAATTCAACTACTTTATTCAAAACTTCCACTAGAATTTTGTGTTATTGGTTTCAAACTTCAAAATTATGGTTAAAAATTCGTTTTTCCGGTAGAAAATTTAACTAAATGATTAAAAATTCATTTTATTGGTTGAAAATTTTATTAGTTCGTTGAAAATCAACTTTTTTTTATGAAAATCAAATTGTTTTGTAAAATTTGTTTTCCAGGTTAAACATTCAACTAATTTCGCTAAAAATTCAACTTATTTGTTGAATTTTTTTTTTTGGTTGAAAATTCTACTACTATATTTGAAAACACAATTATTTGGATAAAAATAAACTTTTTTGTTGAAAATGACCATTTATGTTGAAAATTCACAGTCACAAATTTTTTTGTAAACAATTTCTTTTTTTTTTGTTGCATATTCAACTATTTTGACCGGAAATTTCACTAATTTCTTAAAAATTCTTCTTTTTTTTGGGGGGCGGGGGTGCGTTTGAAATTCAACTACTTTTTTTAAAACCTTCACCATAATTTGTCTTTTTGGTTTCAAAATTTAACAATATGGAAGAAAATTCTTTTTTTGTATAGAACTTTTTGGTAATAAATTTATTTTTTTGGTTGTAAATTTGACTGAATAATAAAAAATGTATCCTTTTTGGTTGAAAGTTCAACTATTTGGTTAAAAATTCTGTTTTTTGTCGAAAATTCACTTGTTGTGTGAACAAGTTTTTTTTTTGTTAAACATTCAACTAATTTGGCTGAAAATTTAACTAATTTTTTGAAAATTGTTTTTTTTTTGGTTGAGAATTCAATTTTTTTATTTTTTTTTATTCGACTAGTGAAGTAGGAAAAATGAAGAGAAATTGGGATGGAAGTAGGGTAAATCAGGGGGAGTAGAGGTAGTGAATAAAATGAGGGGAGGTAGGGTAAATTAAAGAGGGTAGGTTGGAGAAGAAATTTCAAATGAGGGGAAGTATGGAAAATTATAAGAAATGAGTGCGAGCAGAGGAGAAATGAGGACTGGGGAAAGGAAGTAGGGGAAGATGACTGTTAACTGGGGTAGCGAGGAGAGGGGGTAATAGAAGAAACATGAATTTCATGGAGTTGGCGAGAAGTGAGGGAAAGGTAAATAACCCCAGAAGTGAGGGGAGGGAAATTATGGGAAATCAGGAGAGAGGGAATGAGGAGAAATAAACTTACAGTAAGCAGGGGACATAAGGAAAGGTAAAAGTAGATGAATTGATGGGAAATGATGAAAGGGTAAGCAGAGGATGTGAGGGTGGCTAATGAGAAAAGCGAAGGGAGGTTTAGTAGGGTGTGCGGGTGAGTAAGAGAGGGAAAGTGCTGACTGAGTAAGGGAAGAAGAGGAAAAGGATTGTTAGCTGGGTGAGTGAGGAGAGGGGGTAATGTAGAGAACAGAAATTTGGTGAAGGGGGTGGGGAAGTGAGGAGAAGAGAAATAAGGAGAGCAGTGACGGGAAGGAAATTATGGAAAATGAGGAGTGAGGGAGTGAGGGAGTGAGGGGAATAAATTTAGGGTAAGCAAGGGAAATGAGAAAAGGTAAAAGTAGATGAATTGATGGACCATGATGGCAGGGTAAGTAGACGATGTGAGGGTGACTACTGAGAAAAGTGAAGGGAGGGTCAGTAGGGTGTGCGGGTGAGTAAGGGAGGGAAAGTGGTCATTGTGGAAGGGAAGGAGAGGAAGGAGATTGTTAGCTGGGTAAGTGAGTAGAGGGAGAAGAAGAGGAGGAAGAAGTTGTGGAAGGAAGGGGTTGCATAGATCGATGTCAGGGGGGAAGTAGGGGAGGAGATGGGAAGTAGGGTAAAGTAGGAAGAGTAGAGGAGGGAAAGTATGGGAGAAGATTTGAACTTCAATTAATAAAAAAAAGAGTTGGTTATGAAATATTGATGTAGGAAGTAAAAGAGATAGAAAAAAAGATATATAAAAAAGAGGAAGCGCGAGTAGAAGAGGAAGGCTTTGGAGAGACCAACAACACCTAACCTGAAACGCGAGAAGAGCCACTCGGCTTTATTACTACAAGAAGGGATCCGATTACAATGAGGTCGATGAAACTAGATCTTGAAAATCACTCGAGACTAGCCACCCCTCGCGATTGCTAGTCGACATCGCTCTATTTCTATGATCGATTCCTCCTCCTTTTTTCCTTCTTTTTATTTCTAGACCAGAAAAAAAACAAGAGTTACTCCACACTGCGATCAAGTTTCTTCCGTCAAGTTATCTGTCAAAACATCATCACTGATTTCCCAAGCTTCTGGAGTTAAAATTAGAAGAGGTTAAATTTTGAAGAAATTGATCAAGTACACTCCAAGTCTCATATAATAACAGTTTCGTGGGTTGCCTCGCAGTGGCCTTATTACTAAATCGTACCCTCAAAACTTCAACAGTCAGGGCCGTTTGAACCGTTTCCAATTGGAATACATTACATTGCGCAATTTACTCGACTGAGAACTCGCGCACTGCGGCCCTTCCGAGGCAAGAGCGCAACCGTATCTCGCATCGGACCTGGAGTGCATTCTGTGAAATTTTGTTCCAGTATTTTTTTATTTATATTTTTTATTTTATTTTATAACAGGGAATATAGGATGCTTTTTAGGAAAATGAGGGAATATAAGGGGAATGAATTCCTAAGAAAGAAATTAATATAAGTACAATACAGAATTCAATTTAAATCGCTTTCGAATTCCTCACATTAAAAGTCAAAATATATAACTACTTTATTCGAAACTTCAACTATAATTTTGTCTTTTGGGCTTCAAAATTTTACAATATGGTTGAAAATTAACTTTTTTTATGAAAATTCAATTGTTTTGTATATTTTTTTCTGGGTTAAATATTCAACTAATTTGGCAGAAAATTCAAATTATTTGTTGAAAATGAACCTTTTTGTTGAAAATTCGCATTCTCTGGTGAAAAATTTGTTTTGTTTAAAAAATTCGACTTCTCTTTGGTTCATAATTTAATTAAATGATTAAAAATTCATATTTTTTGTTGAAGATTCAATCCATTGGTTCAAAATTAAGTTTTTTTAAAAAGTTTTCGATTTAAATTTTAAAAAAATTTAAAAAAAAATGTTCTACAAAAAAATTGAATTTCACCACAAAAATATTAATTTCCAGAAAAACGAAGTTTCGACAAAAAAAAATGAATTTCCAACCCGAGATTATTAATTTTTTAACAAAAAGTTTATTTTCAGAAAAAATAGTTGAATTTTCAACAACAACAAAATTTTCTAGAAAAAAATTGAATTTCAAGTCAAAAATATGAATTTTCGTAAAAAAAAAATAATTTTCAACCAAAAGAGATGAATTGTTAACCAAAAATAAGATAAAAGATTTCCTAATCAAAACTAATCAATTTTCAATAAAAAAGGATTACTTTCCTACCATAAAAATAATTTTCAATACAAAAGGACGGATTTTCTATCCAAAAAGACAAATTTGCAATGAAACAGATGAATTTTCAACAAATTCAATTTTTTGAATCAAAAAGATAAATTTTTAGTTAAGGACATTAATTTTCTTGCAAAAAAGTATAATTTTAGACAAAACACATTAATTTTAAAATAAGAAAGATAAATTTTCAACCAAAAATACCATAGTTTCTTCAGTTCAAAAAAAAAAGTGTAATAGTAGATATTTCAAACAAAAAAGTTTATAATTTTAAAACACAAAAAAATTTTTTTTTTTAATTTCTACCAAAAAAGACGATTTTTCAAATGATTTTAGACTTAAATTTCGAAAATAAGACAATTTTCAAATGTTCAAAATTGAATATTTTCAGATTAGAATGTTCAAAATTGAATATTTTCAGATTAGAATTTTGAAAATTGGATCAAAATTTGAATAATTTAAAAATTTAACGAAGTAGTTTAACTTTAAACCAGATAATCGTATTTTGAGGTGAATTCTCAACAAAAATTTGATAGTTAATTCTTCAACAAAAAAGATTTTAATCTTTAATTAATAACATTTTGAATTAAAACAAAAATTAGGAATTTTTAGGTAAATAGTTGAATGTTCAAACGAAGTTCGAAACAAATTATGAAATTTTTAAACCAAAAAGAAGAGTTTTCTAAAAAGCAATTGAATCTTCAACCCGAAAATATGAATCTTCAACAAAAAAAGTTAATTTTTAACTAGAGAGTTAAATCTTCAACAAAAAAAGAAATAAATTTTTTACAATGTAGTACAACAAAATAGTTAAATTTTCATAGAAAAAAGACTTTTTAACAAAATAGTTAAAAATTTAATAATGTAGTAGAATTTAAAAAAAGAGAAATTCTGAACCAGTAATATAATAGTAGACTATCAAATTACAAAGAATTAACTTCCAACCAAAAAATATTACTTTTCTACTAAAAGATGCATTTTCAATCCAAACAGACAAATTTTTATCGAAAAATACGTATTTTCAAAACAAAAAAATTTAATTTTCGATCATAAAAGGTCACTTTTTAACAAATAAGTTGCATTTTCAACAAAAAAGGCAATATTCAATCGAAGAGGTGAATCATCAACCTAAAAAAAATTAATTTTTTACAAAATGGTTCAACAAGCAGTCAATTTAAAAAAAAAAAAAAAAATCAAACAAAAAGTATGTTACTACTCCTTTTAAATTTTAAAACTTTCTTGAAAAGAACCTCTGCAATCTCACTGATTTCCAGTGAAATTTTACTGGTTGAAGCAGCCAGAAGTGTGTAACTGACAATCAGTGAGATTTCACTGGTTCACCCACTGGAATTCCGTCACTGGTTCACCAAGTGGAATTCCGTCACTGGTTCAGCCAGTGAAATTCGGTCACTGGTTCATCCAGTGGAATTCAGTCACTGGTTCAATCAGTGAGGTTCACTGGTTAATCAGCACCAGTAGTCACTCGCATGTTAAACCTAAGTGGCCAGAGGCCTCTCCACCACTGACACCAGTGCTATATCACTGGTTGAATCTATCATTTGGCATCACTGCTATATTCAGTAACGCTGTTTTAGTTGAGTCACTTACTGGTTCACCCAGTCAAAGTCGGAAAATCACTGGCTCACCAGTGATAATTCATAATACTGATTCAACCAGTGACAATTTCACTGGTTCAGTTTAAGAGAGTGAACTTTGAATTCAAACTTGAATTATAATACAGCAACACTAATTATAATAATTCTGTTTGTTTATACTTTTTGAAGGTTTCACAATGATTTAAACATCTTAATGTGAATAGTTTTGAAAATAGAGAAGATTCACTTTAGGAAAAAAGGATATGTAGAAAAATATCCAGCAGCGCGACCTTCAATAGTTTGAAGATCGGCAGAGCAGATATCAAAAGAATGCTTTTTTTCTCCCCAGTACTGTTACCAAGGTAATTTATCAAAAGCAAGCTCCACCTGTCTGCACGCCCGGACTACCAGTTAATACAGCCAAAGAAAAGATTTATTTTTGACAAATAACGATTTATTTGAATGTGAATTCAACAGGTTGCTCATTGCACTCAATTATAATTTGTCAATCCTATTAGGTAGAAAATTCCTTGCACTCAAAATGTGAATCAGACAAAATTTGACTGATTCAATTAGTCAAGTATGTTTTGACTGGCAAATCAGTCATTTTGACTGACAAAACAGTTGTTTTGACTGATTAATCTGTCAATATTGTTGACTGATTAATCCGTCAATATTTTTGACTGATTCAATCGGTCACTTGAAACGACTGATTGCCAGTCGATAAAAGTGACTGATTTGTCTGTCATTTTCTGAGTGACAAGTTAATCAGTCACTTGATGTAAGAAGAAAGGAAAAAGAGTGTTGTTTACTATATGAAAACAATCAGAGATTCATTTTGAGATATTTCATGTATAATACACTTTTTAAATAATACTCATTAATAATTTAATTTTAACAGTCAAATCAGTTGAAGTGACTGATTAAATCAATCAAAATGACTAATTTCATCAGCAAATTGAAATTTCTGCTTTGAAACAGTCAAAATGACTGATTTCTCAGTCATCAAACCCGGACTATTTGAATCAGTCAAAATTGACTGTGAATCAGTCAAAATGAGTGATTATATCAAAGTGACTGCCTAAATCAATGAAAATGACTGATTTTAACAGTAAAAATGACTGATTAAATCCATCAAAATGACTTATTTCATCAGTGACTTGAAATTACTGATTTGAAACAGTCAAAAAGACTGGTTTGTCAGTCGTCAAATCCGGACTATTTGAATCAGTCAAAATTGACTGTGAATCGGTAACGTTCCACCGGTTAAAA
This sequence comes from Andricus curvator, assembly GCA_932195095.1. NCBI lineage: Eukaryota > Metazoa > Arthropoda > Insecta > Hymenoptera > Cynipidae > Andricus > Andricus curvator. The sequence goes on from CAKNYM010052109.1 coordinate 59,208, forward strand.
TTTATAATGCAAATTAAAATAATCTCGTGAAAATTTATGTATTTTGTTTAAAATTAATCTGTTTGGTTGAAAATTGATGACTTTGGTGAAAAATTACTTTTTTTTTTATTGAAAATACATTTCTTAAACTGAAATTGCACTATTCCATTTTTTTTTCTACAACATTGATATTTTTTTATAGAAATTGAATCTTCTTGAAAGTTCATTTGTGTGGTTGAAAATTTAACTATTTCGTTGAAAATTAATTTTCTTTGGATGAAAATTAATTTTTTTTACTGAAAATTTTAATATTCTATGTTGAAAATGTATCCGTTTGAGGTGAAAATTGAATTATTTTGTTGAAAATTTGTCTTTTTTATAGAAAAGTAATCTCATTAGTCAGAAACTCATCTTTTTGGTTAAAAATGAATTTCTTTTCTTGAAAATTTAACCGATTTGTTAAACATTGTTTTTTTAACTGAAAATTTAAGTATTTTATTTTTTGTTGGAATGTTTCTTGTTCTTAGGTGAAAAAACATGTCATTTATTGCAAATTTGTCTTTTTTAATTGAAAATTATTCTTTTGAATTGAAAATTCAACTGTTTGGTGAAAAATCCATTTTTTTTTTGTTTCTTGGCGAATTAATTATTTCAGTTACAAATTCATTTATTGTTCTGACTAAAAATTTAAAAATTTTGTTTTTGGTTAAATTTTTTTACATTCTCATTCTAATGAGAAGGTATTGGTTTTATGTAAAATTTGACATAGTCGGTTTTCATCAAATCTCCACGTTTTGAGACCTCCTGAGTCAGAAAAAACGATTTTTACGAAGGTGTCTGTCTGTCTGTAGTCTGTCTGTCTGTCTGTCTGTCTGTCTGTCTGTCTGTAGCCACGATAACTTTCGAAAAAATGATCAGATTTGATTGAGCTTTGAGTTTTTAAGTTCAAAATGAATTTTTTATCAGTTTTAGATCAAAAATCAACTATTTGGTTGAAAATTAATCCTTTACAGTTAAAAATTAAACTAGTTGGTTGAAAGTTCATGTATTTTATTGAAAATTCGTTTTTTTGTTGTAAAAAATTAATACATTTAACCAAATTAATTAATACAGTAATTAAACAAACAAAAAGTTTATATATAAAACAAATAATTGAATTTTCAATAAAATAGTTACATTTTTAACCAAATAGTGGAATTTTGAACATACAATGACGAATTTTCAACCAAGATTAATTTTCAAATAAAAGAAGATTTTTCAACAAAATAAATGAACTTTTTTTGTTGAAAATTCATAATTACCTGCTTAAAACTAAACTATTTTATAAAAAATTCAAGCTTGAAACCGGCAGTAATAAATGTTCAAGAAGAAAATTAATTTTTAATCAAGAAACATGAATTTTTAACCAAATAGTTGAATTTTCAAAAAAATATATTAATTTTCAACAGGAAAGTTTATTTTCAACCAAAAAAAGACAAAAAGACGAATTTTCTACAAAATAGTTGAATCTTCAACCCGTAATTTTCGACAGCGCAGATTATTTTTCTATTAAAAAAAAATCATTTCCAACAAAATAAATAAATTTTCAAAGAATTAGTTAAAATTTTCTACCGGAAAAGATTAATTGCCAAACTAGAAAAGATTGAATAATTGAATTTTCAATCAAAATAGTTGAATTTTCTAAATGGTTAAATTTTCAACAAGAAAAGACCAATTTTTAATTAAAAATATCAATTTTCAATTAAAAACATAAATTTTGAACTAAAAATTGAAAAGCTGGGTTCTCAGCTTAATAAATTAACTTTTTAATCCAAAATTTTAACGAATTTTCAACTAAATAGTTGAATTTTTAACAAGAAAAGATCAATTTTCAATTAAAAATATGAATTTTGAACTAAAAATTGAATAGCTGGGTTTTCAGTTTAATAAATTAATTTTCAACTAAAAGTGAAACGAATTTTCCACAACATAGTTCAAAAATGATTTTCCAAAGAGAAAATTAATTTTCTACCAAAAATGAAGAATTTTCAATAAAATACATAGATTCTCAGTTACGAAATTACTTTTCAATAAAAAAGACAAATTTTCAAACAAAAAAGATGAATTTTTAACAAAATAGTTGAATCTTCAATAAAAAAGATGAATTTTCAATAAAATACAGAATTATTAAATCAAATAGTTAAATCTTCAATTTAAAATATCAATTTCGACCAAAACGAAAAAATTTTCTTTCATCCGTTGAATTTTCAACGAAAGACGTGAATTTTCAACTGAATAGTTAAATTTTGCAAAACAAAAAGATAAATTTTCAATTAAAAATATCGATTTTCATTTAAAAACATCAATTTTGAACTAAAAATTGAATGGCTGGGTTTTCAGTTTAATAAATTAATTTTCAACTAAAAGTGAAACGAATTTTTCAACAAAATAGCTCAAAATTCAATCATGTAATTGAATATTTAACGAAAAAGACTGATTTTGCATAGAGAAAATTATATTTCTACCAAAAAAGACAAATTTAAAAAAAAAATTGAATCTTCAATACAAAAGATGAATTTTCAAGAAAATACATAAATTTTAAACCAAATAGTTAAATTTTTAATTTAAAATATAAATTTTGAACCAAAAACGGAATAGTTACATTTTAAGTTAAGCAAATTAATTTTCAATCAAAAACAAACGCATTTTCAACAAAATAGTTAAGTTTCCAACTAAAAAAATAAATTTTTAAATGAAAAGATAAATTTTCGAAAGATCGAAATTTCAAAAGATATCAAGATTTTTCAATATAAAATAAAAAATTAATATTCAACAGAAAAACGAAATGTCAAAACAAAAGGACGAATTGTTAAAAAAATAGTTGAATCATCAACCAGAAAGATTAACTCAAATGAACAAGATTAATTTTCTACTTAAAAAGACAAAAAAAAAAGAAGAGATTTTATTTTTGCCAAAATAATTAAATTTACAACTAAATAGTAGAAATTTGAACCAAAAGAGAGGAATTTCCAATGAAAAATATAAAAGTAGGTTTTTTAACCAAAAGGAATTAAGTTTTAATGAAAAATGGTTGGATTTTATTAAACGAGAAATGAACTTCTCTATTAATAACAAAAAAATTAATTATAATTATTCCATGTTAAAGTGTTTTAAAATTCTAAGAACATGTAATGTGGTCAAAACTGAAGAATATTACATTCAAAATATTAAAAAATAAGTCTTTAATTGATAAAAATTTCGATGCCAAAACGATTACTTTGGGCAAATAATTCTTGAAGGACAACAAAAATCTGCCTTAGCCGGGATTTGAACCCGGAACGCCACTATAGATGAGTAGAGCGTTAACCACGGACGTTTACATCCTTAAATGGTAATAAAATCTGCCAACAAATTATTTTAAAAATTATTTACTAGACACAATAGGGTGCTCTTAATTAACAAAATATTGATAACAGAAGTTATGTCTCACTCGATTGAAATAAACTATTAAAATAGTTTTTTTTAAATAATTTTTTAACTTTATTTTTTCCTTATAATGAATAACAGAAATATTTCCAGAGGACAATATCAATCTTGCATTGCATTTATACCCAGAATTGTTATATTTAAATTTATCTTTTGACAAGGCTTTCTGATTGCATTTACTTGTGCAAATGTAACAGATAAGAGACTCTTCATAAATGCTGAATGGACATCTTGATTACACGAGAATACTAAATTCGTTTCAGATTCAACAAAAATACGCGGTAATACTGAATCTTCATTCTTCAGAAAAAGCTTCCTCCGAATTAAGGGATTTAATAAACAATACATAATAATTTTTTAAAAAACTGAAGAATTTCAAAATATTGTGAAGGATTTGAATTATTTTAGGGTGTCTTTCAAGGAATCTGTATTACCATTAGGGAATAACAGAAAATATTTAACGTCTTTTCAGACTAGATGGAGCTATAAAAGAAAAATTATTTCAATAATTTTTTTCCTTTCGCTCCGCTGGGAAACGAACCACAGAACTACTGATTCCCGGTCAGGTGCTTTCCCATTAAGCTACTAGAGAGATCGAGAGAAGAAACTTTTTTCAGAAATACACGCATTATTTTGCTAGATGTTACAAATACAATTTTTCAAGGAGAAGATCTTTTTTTCTGAAAAAAATTACTTGAAATAATTTTTCTTTTACAGCTACATCTAGTCTGAAAAGACGTTAAATATTTTCAGTTATTCTTTAATGATAATACAGATTCCTTGAAAAATTTGATTTGTACCATCTAGCAAAATAATGCGTGTATTTCTGGAAAAAGTTTCCTCTCTTGATCTCTCTAGTAGCTTAATGGAAAAGCACCTGACCGAAAATCAGTAGTCCTGTGGTTCGTTTTCCAGCAGAGCGAAAGAAGATCTTCCTTCAGAAAAAAATTATCTAAAATAATTTTTCATTCATAGCTCCATCTAGTCTGAAAAGACGTTACATATTTTCTGTTATTCCCCAATAGTAATACAGATTCCTTAAAGAATTTGATTTGTACCATCTAGCAAAATGATGCGTGTATTTCTGAAAAAAAGTTTCTTCTCTTGATCTCTCTAGTAGCTTAATGGAAAAGCACCTGACCGAAAATCATTAGTCCTGTGGTTCGTTTTCCAGCAGAGCGAAAGAAGATCTTTCCTCAGAAAAAAATTATCTAAAATAATTTTTCATTCATAGCTCCATCTAGTCTGAAAAGAAGTTAAATATTTTCTGTTATTACCTAATGATAATGCAAAATTCCTTGAGAAAGTTGATTTTAGCAAAATAATGCGTGTATTTCTGAAAAAAGTTTCTTCTCTCGATCTCTCTAGTAGCTTAATGGGAAAGCACCTGACCGGAAATCAGTATTTAATTCACTTAAAGTCAAAAGTGAATAAAAAGTTGAAAATTTCATAAAAATCTGCAGTCTTCTAGCATTATTCTAAGAGAATATTATTAACAATAATAATAAATTGTTTAATCAATTATGTTTGTTGAAAATAATAAACCATCACCTCTTTCTAATTGAAAATTAGACAAAAAGTGGAAAATTTTTTGAAAAAACCGCGACTTTCTATCTATATTCTGAAAGAAAATTGTTAAAAACAATACAAAATTGTTTAAACAATTTATTATACATCTAATTATCAGTGTAAAGTAGTATTTTACGCATGAGATACAATTTGCATTTTTTTTAAATGCAGAAAACTAATAATTAGTGTCAAAAACTTGCAAAACCCTTTTTTTCACTTATGGGGTTTTTTTTTGGGACCCTCTAAAACAGACTTCTGGGAGTGATATTCAAAAAGTAATATTTTATTCGTATTCTATGGCTATTTTTGAAGATAAATGTTGAGTTTCAACTCTATTCAGCTAATATTGACGATTCTGAATGAAATTTACAAAAACGTCTTTTTTTTCTTTAAAAAAAAATGTGTTTATATTTGTGTGGATTCGAACAAATTTGCGGGCGTTATCAATAAAAATTCGAAAAACAATTTTTGGACCACCCTAGTGTGCACGAAACGGTTACAAAATTAGAAACTTTCCAATCGACTTGCCCAATGACGAGAAATTGTTTAACATTTTTTTTTAATTTTTCTGTAGTTCTGCAAAGACACTTTTCATTAATTTATAGAATTCCTGATAATAAAAACAAGAATCCAACGAACAAATTTGGACAACCCCCATAAAATGCTCCTATTTTTTTTTTAAGAGAAAGTTTTTTTTTAATTACAATAGGACAAAAATAAAAAAGAGCAAAGCAAAATGAGAAGGCAACCAACTGAGGTTTTTAAAAACCCCCCACCAACACATTTGTTTGATTGCCATCTCATTTTTCTTTCCTCTTTTTTATTTTTGTCCAAAGAAATTTTTTTTTTTTATTTACAATAGGACAAAAATAAAAAATAGAAAATAAAAATGAGAAGGCAACCAACTGAGGTTTTAAAAAACACCACCTACACATTTGGTTGGTTGCCTTCTCATTTTTCTATCGTTTTTATTTTTGTCCAAAGAAATTTTTTTTTTTTTTAGAAATTTTTTTTTTTAAATTACAATACAACAAAAATAAAAGAGAGAAAAGA
>CAKNYM010052109.1:80143-92070 GCA_932195095.1 Andricus curvator
TATTTTATATATTTTTAAAATCGATTTTTACTGTAAAAATTTTCTGATTCGCATAATTTAAAGTTGATGCGAAAATAGAAAAGTTGTGTTGATTCAAGATGAATCAATTGACCTATAGCATTGATATATTTTATTGAAGAGCAAGGAAGCTATGGTAATGCATAATATTTGAAAACACGGTTTTTTATAGTAAAAATTTTTTCTTCGACATAATTTAAAGTTGATGCGGGAATAGAAAAGATTCCTTGGTTCGAGACGAATCGATTGACCTACAATATTAATACATTTTATTGAAGAGTAGGAAAGTTATGGCAATTTATATATTTGGAAAATCGATTTTTATAGTGAAAATTTCCACAACCTTATAATCTAAAGTTGATGCAAGAATAGAAAAGTTGTGTGATTCAAGACGAATCGATTGACCTGTAATATTAATACACTTTATTGAAGAGTAAGGAAGCTATGGTAATGCATAATATTTGAAAATACGGCTTTTTATCGTAAAACTTTTTTCTCACTCCCATAATTTAAAGTTGATGCAAAAATATCAAAGATTCCTTGGTTCGAGACGAATCGATTGACCTATAATATTAATACATTTCAATAAAGAGTAGGGAGGTAATGGTGCTTTATATATTTTTAAAATCGATTTTTATAGTAAAAATTTTCTCATTCTTATAATTTAATGTTGATGCGTGAATAGAAAAGACGTTTTGATCATAATTTTTCAAATAGAATAATTATGACAATTTTTTTAAAGAAATTATTAAACTTCGGAAAGGGATAGGGTGTGACAGAACGTTTCCCTTGCCTTCTCCAGCTCAAAAAATTATCGTTTCGAATACAAAATTTGATTGTCTGTTTTGTCTTTGTATTTAAAAATTTTGTTGTATTATTTTGTAATTTGGTGTGTTTTTTAAATTTCTATTTTTAAATTGATCAAAATGAAGACTTTGCTGTGTCTATTATTGAAAAAAATAACTAATGCTTCCTTTATGAGGAAGCAAATACATTTGCTAACGGGAAACAAAGTGCTCAAGAAATGAGCACAATATGATTTTAAATACAAACAAAGTGGAAACACTTGAGATCGAATTCACAGCTGGTTTAATTTAGGATTTTGAAAAAAAAAAAACAGGAGAAAAAGGGAAATAGAAGTCTGACTGTGATCTCCATTGAACCTGAAACCCACTATAAATAGTGAACTGATTATTCAAATTAATTCGAAATTTTATACAAAGTATCAACTATTTATTGACCATTCCTTTCACTTCATGTGGTCTCATCTATCTCGATTCTTCTTGCCCTTTTTTCACATTCTAAATAAGATGAAGCATCAAGTTTGTAGTCGGAACAACGCATTGTTCGATTCAGAAAAAGGTACATTTCCTTATAAATCCCATCAAATGTAGAAAGAAGAATGATAAAAGACGGGCATAAAAAATCCCCCACTGGGGATTATGCCAAAAGGTCGAAGATACTTTCTTGAAGAAGAATTGAAGCTTTAAAGTTTAAACCCAGGACCTAGCTTATAGCTCAAAGCTTATACTTGATGCGATTTCTCGTTTATACTCATTACTTATCTTCCATCCTTTTTGTCGAATTTCATTCAGGAGATTTGAATCATTTGCGCAGTAGGGTGGTCCAAAAATGCGTTCGATTTTTTTTTCTCGAATTTACATGAATAACGCCCGGAAATTTGTTCGAATCCACACAAAAATGAATCCATTTAAAAAAAATGATATGTAGAGATGGCGCAAGCTCCATGAAGTTTAACATGTATTTTCCATAAGAAAAAAAGACGTTCTTGTAAATTTTATTCAGAATTTTCAATATTAGCTAAATCTAGCTGAAACTCAACATTTCTCTTCACAATTATTCATAGAATAGGGGAGAGTCGTCCTAAGTCGGCACAGTAAGAGTTTTTGTCGAAAACAGAGGGTAAACGGGGTTTGATGGCGCTTTAATGTCTTTGGTCAGGTACCACGATCCCTTATCAATTTTTGATATTTCTCAAAATCGTGGTCCTAAGCCGGCACTGGTCATGAGTCAGCACTCTTCACATCACACTCCGCTGTATCGTAATGTACAACATTATGATATTGTACGCTGTCGCAAAAAAACTTTTAAATGCGCCGTCTTCACACAAAATATTATATGCGCATAATATACTATTATAGGATAAACACCTACCAGAGACAAGCAACACGCAGTCAAAATACAACCAAACTAAAAAAACAACAAGAGACGAGTGACGTGGAATTGAAACACAACAAAATTAAATAACACACAAATAGCAACAAAAAAAAGGTGCCGATTCAGGACCAGCTGTTTGGTGCCGACTCAGGACCACTACGAATGTTTACACATTTCATGTTATTGCGCACACGAAACAAATCCGATTGAAAAATCGACTTTATCAGGCAGCAAGCGAAAACTAAATTCGTTTTGAGAAACACGAGGGTGCCGACTTAACCCACAGTGCCGGCTTAGGACCACCCTTCCCTACGGAAACGCAAAAACGCAAAAAAAATCTTAATTAGCGCCAAAAACTCGCAAAACCTATTTTTTCACTTATGGGTTTTTTCGGGACCCTATGAAACATCCCTATGGGGGTGATATTTGAAAAATAATATTTTATTCGTATTCTATGGCTAGTTGTGAAGAGAAATGTTGAGTTTCAACTCGATTCAGCTAATATTGAAGATTCTGAATAAGATTTGCAAAAACGTCTTTTTTTCTGATGGAAAATACGTCTCAAACTTCATGGTGCTTGCGCCACCTCTAAATATAATTTTTTTCAACAACAAAAATTGGATTTATTTTTGTGTGGATATTGGGTAGACGTTAATGCGTTTTATTTTAGATGAGTCGCGAATGCAAACACTCGGCCGACTGGATTCACAAATTTCATTATACCCCTTCATTTATTCCGCCATGTGAAAATATATCGTTTTCAACATTAATTAATTGATTTCACGCCACGGATGGAGAACGCGGATGGAAAATTCGAGAGGAGTGATTTTCTGGTAATTTCAAATGGGATTTTGTGAATTTTATCTGTTTTCCTCGCGAGTACTATATTGTTCATAAGAGTTGAGTAAATTTGTCAATTAACAGATATTTATGGTGACTCCAAGTCCCATATAATAACAGTTTCGGGGGTTGCCTCGCACTGGCTTTGTTACTAAATCGATACCATCAAAACGTAAACAGTTAAACGTTTCCAATTGGAATGCATAATATTGCGCAATATGCTGGACTAAGTATATTGCGCAATATACTCGACTGAGTATATTGCGTGTTGCGTGTTATTTTAGGTCATGTCAAATCAAAAGGTCGGCTAAAAAAAATTTGGGTCACAATTCGAAATTGCGAGGGATTACGATTCATCAAAATCTAAAGCTAATCGTCGTTTATCGTTTTCACGCTGATTGATCAGAAAAAAGTCATCCCCAGCATCCATTATTTCATTGGATGGCGAAAAGCAATCTCGCCAACATTTTATGTCTCTACATGGAGAGTAGAGAGCTTTTGTAATTTGTATTCTACTCTTGATAAATTGCAGTTGAACCTCTTTTAGAAGTTCCAATCCGATAATCCGGTATGTAACTTCCTAAAAGCTATTTTTTGGGACACAACCGATTAGTGGAATTTTCTGACCAAAAAAAAAAATTTCAAACAGAAGGGGAATAGTTACATTTTCAGTTAAGAAAACTAATTAAAAAAAAAAACATTTCTCAGTGAAATACTTCAATTGTCACCCAAATAGTTAATTAAATAATTAATGTCCAATGAAGAAGAAAATAATTTTGATCAAATTAGTTATACTTTCAACCAAAACGTTAAATTTGAACCAGAAAAGATCAATTTTCAACCAGAAATGGAACAGTCAAATTTTCAGTTAAGAAAATTAATTTTCACCAAAAAGAAAAATATTTTTCAACAAAATATTTGAATTTTCAATTATACAGATGAATTTTTAATGAAAATAATTAATGTTCATGCATAAAAAAAGACCTTTTATCGAATGAGTTATATTTTTGATCAATTCGTTAAATTTTCAAAAAAAAAAAAAGATCAATTTTCAACCAGAAATGGAATAGTCAAATTTTCAGTTGAAAAAATTCATTTTCACCCAAAAAGAAAAACATTTTTCAACAAAATATTTTAATTTTCAACCAGACAGATGAATTCTGAATGAAAACAATTACTGTTCAAGCAAAAAAAAAGAATTTTTATCCAATGAGATATACTTTTAACCAATTTGTTAAATTTGCAACCAAAAAAGATAAGTTTTCAACCAGAAATGGATTAGTTGAATTTTCAGTTAAGAAAATTAATTTTTGCCAAAAAAGAAAAACATTTTTCAATAAAATATTTCAATTTTCAACCAAACAGAAGAAATTTCAATGAAAATAACTAATTTAAAAAAAAATGTTATCCAATGAGTTATATTTTCAACCAATTCGTTGAATTTGCAGCCAAAGAAGATGACTTTTCAACCAAAAATGGAATAATTAAATTTTCAGTTGAGAAAATCAATTTTCATCACAAAAAAAAAACAATTTTCAAGAAAATGTTTTAATTTTCAACCAAACAAAAGAATTTTTAGTGAAAATAACTAATTTTCAAGCAAAAAAAAATTGTTTATCCAATGAGTTATATTTTTAATCAACTCGTTAAATTTGCAACAAAAAATATCAATTTTCAACCAGAAATAGAATAGTCAAATTTTCAGTTAAGAAAATTAATTTTCACCCAAAAAGAAAAACATTTTTCACCAAAACAGAAAAACATTTTTCAACAAAATATTTCAATTTTTAACCAAACAGATGAATTTTTAATGAAAATAATTAATCTTCAAGCAAAAAAAAAAAAAAAAAAAAAAAAGAATTTCTATCCAGTGAGTTATACTTTTAACCAATTCGTTAAATTTGCAACAAAAAAAGATCAATTTTCAACCAGAAATGGAATAGTGAAATTTTCAGTTAAGAAAAGTCAATTTTCACCAAAAAAGAAAAACATTTTTCAATCAAATATTTCAATTTTCAACCAAACAGAAGAATTTTTAATGAAAATAACTAGTTTTGAAGCAAAAAAAAATGTTCATCCAATGAGTTATATTTTTCACCAATTTGTTGAATTTGCAACCAATAAAGATGAATTTTCAACCAGAAATGAAATAGTTAAATTTTCAGTTAAGAAAATTAATTTTCCAATCAAAGAAAGAATGATTTTTTAACAAAATAGCTAAATTTTTTAAACAAACAGATAAATTTTCAACGAAAATAATTATTAATATTAATTTTAATAATTATTATTAATTTTCAACGAAATTAATTTAAAAAAAAGGATGTTCAACAAATGAGTTTCACTTTTAAACAATTCTTTAAATTTGCAAAAAGAATAATTTTTTATAAAAAGAAGCAATTTTTAACTAAACATTAGAACTTTCAACTAAAACAGATCAATTTATAAATGAATAGTTGAATTTTCCACCGAAAATATCAATTTCCAACCAGAGATTGAATAGTTAAATTTTCAGTTACGAAAATTAATTTTCACGGAAAAAAAAATTTTGATAAAATATTTCAATTTTTAACCAAACAGAAATTTATTTAACAAAAATAATGCAGCATCTGCAAAAAAAAGAGTTTTTAACAAATTAGTTATATTTTTAACCAGATCTTTAAATTCGCAACCAAAAGGTGAATTCTTAATCAAGTAGATTAATTTTCTACAAAAAGAATAAATTTTCAACTGAACAGTGGAATTTTCAACCAAAAAATGTACGTTTTCAACCAAAAAAGATTCTAATTTTAAATCAAAAACAATTCCATTCATCCAAAAAAGACGAATTTTCAACACAAAAATACAAATTTTCCACAAAATATTTGAATCTTCAACCGAAAGGAATGACTTTTTAACGAAATTGTTAAATTTTCGATCAAATAATAAAATTTTTAATCCTAAAAGATGAATTTTCAATTAAAAATACAATAGTAGACATTTCAACCAAAGAGAATTAAAAAAGATTTTCACTTCTTAAAAATTGTTTAAGAAGTTATTTGTTTTTATCAAAGAGAATTAACTTTTCATTAAATATAGTTGGATGTTGAACCAAAGAAATGAATTTTCAACTAAAATGATGAATCTTTGTAGAACTAACAACAAATGTTTTAGAAAATTTTGAATTTCAGGTTGAGAAGAAAATTCCAATACACTGGAACCTGGATTGAAGAACGGTATTGGGCATGGCCTGCACTGGCCTTGATATCAAATCCAGGGAATCAAAATGTAAGCAGTCAGGGTTGTGTCAACCGTTTCCAATTAAAACCACATAATATTACGCAAAATACGCGCAATAGGTACCCGCGCACTGCTCCGTTCAACGATACGCTGCCGTTCGTCACGCATGGCTGAGCAAGCCTCTCCCGACTCCGCAGCTCTTCTCTCTTCACGAAACAGCCGGGCCATCACATCTAGGAATATCGTAAATCCGAGGTTTCTAATTTCAGGTTCCAGAGTATTTATATTTAGTTTCCATTTTGTTGCAGATGAAATTTATACGTTAAGGGTTGGTGTGTAAAAGCAGAAAAGGCATGGGGAGTTCTATATCAAGATTTCCACCTTACCGACTTTGAGAACATCCTGCAGGTGAAGTGGTTCATGTCCGTGCTAAGTTTCTCAAATGTTCTAGATGATGGCATAAAATGTTGCGCAATTGTGAGAGACGAGTTTGCGTAAACAACTTCAAGGTTATTTATTAATTCAAGCATTGATTTTTAGACAAAACAGAATATCATGCACAGCCCTCTATATCAAACTAAAACTATAGAACTGCATATATTAAATAACCTTGAACCTGTTCACGTGAATTTTTCCCTCACAATTGTACAATATCATTGTATGACGTCATTCAGAATATTCTAGAAACTTAGCATGGACATGAACCACTTCAGCTGCAGAATGTTCTTGAAGTCGGTGAGGTGGAAATCTTGATATAGAACTTCCACTGCCTATCTACTTTCACACACTAACCCTGGTGCAGGTTTTTTTGTTTTAAACGAATACGTTGCAGAGAACGTTCTAGGTACAAATTCCTACCTTACCGACTTCCAGAAAGTTCTCCATGCGAAGTGATTCGTGTCTGTGCTAAGTCTCTACAATGTTCTCGAAGGGTCCCGATGACATTTCGAGTAAACACTTTTAAGGGTATATTTTGATTTGTCCTTGGATTTTAATACTTTGATACTACCTTGAAAGTGTTCACGCAAATGCTTGAGATGATAAATAACCTTGAAAATGTTCACGCAAATTCGTTTCTCACAATTGCGCTATATCATTTCGTGACGTCATGGGGACCCTTGGCGAACATTCTAGAAACTTACTCTGGACACAATCTAGAAACTTACTATGGACACAAGCCGCTACAACTGCATAATGTTTTCGATGTCGGTAAAATAGGAATTTGCATCATCCTTGTTTTTCTCAAAACTAAATGACATAGTAGGAAAATTCAATAACAAATAAAAAATATCACCTTGAAAGTGTTTACGAAAAATACTTAATTGATATAATAAATAACCTTGAAGTTGTTTACGCCAATTTGTCTTTCACAATTGTGCAACATCATTGTATGACGTCATTCAGAATATTCTAGAAACTTAGCACGGAAATTAACCACTTCAGCTGCAGAATGTTCTCGAAAATCTGAAGATGGAGAATAGATAAACTCTCTGAATACCTTCTCATACAGAAAAGTAAGGAAGATCGGCTTCCATTTACACGAGTAAATGTGCAAAGCAGGTTTTTACTGGCAGGAAACAAGATTAATTGACTCTTGCCTTAATAACAATAATTATCCTTAAAGTGGTTTCGAAGGCACGCGAATCGTGTTTCCATACCCTCACAATGTTTTCTATATACTCGCGTGTCCAGTCTGCGTGTACTCATTGCCTGTATAGTTACGGCTTCGATTAACCGATTCCTTCGGGCCTTGCCCTCTATGGCGAAAAAAAAGTTTCCTGGGAAAAGGTTTATTCCTGTAGTTATAATTAGTTGTTCATTTGTAGTTGAATAATTAACCCGAGTGTAGATCAGGCACTAAATGTGGATCAAAGTCGAATTTATATCATCAATTTACACGAACCCTGATGAAAAAAAATTTCTACAAAGAAATACAACATTTCTACAACTGTAATTTTTTTTTAAGTTTACAAAATTTAACAGAAAAATAGAATTAAATATTTGGAAATTTGTGTTTACTCACAATCTGAGAGATGGAATATTAACCATTATTACTAATGCATTTTAAATTAATCATCTTATTTTTCTATTTTGAATCTTCAAACTTTCTGGCGCGCTCACTAGAGGCGCTACGCTTTTGTATGTCCATCCTTCTTATTGAAGGTGGTGCTTCTATTCACTTCTTATACACTCTATGTCTTAATCACTTAATTTTTTTCGATCAGCTGATTGATGATTACTGTCCGCCGTTTTTTTTAACTACTTCTGAAAGGCTTTGGTTTTACGAATTTTGACTAAAAAAGTAGTTTTTAAAATAATTTTAACCTCCGTTCTTTTACGCATGAGGTTATAAAAAAGTTTTTTTTTTAACTCTGACATCATTTTGACCTTTTTTAACATACTGACATTTTATACCTCATTTTACCTTGTGGAAAAAAAATTTCACGAGAAAGTATAACATTTCTACAACTGTAATGTTTTGCTGAAACATGTACTTTTTTGTAACGAAATTTACCAAATTTAACAAAAAATTACAGCTAGGTACAAATAGCTAATTTTTTTCTCCTATTTTTTTGTAGAAAAGTAAAAAAATTAACAATGAAGTACAAGTTTCTGCAACTCGAAAATTTGTATAACTTTTTATTAATATCTTTTTTACTTTATTGTAAAATAAAATTTGAAAAATTAAACGCTATTATTCAATTCCAAATATTGTTTCAATCTGAAGTATTCCATTTTTAACCCATTTATTTTGAAAATTTTTAATTATGGAAGACATTTTTTTAATTTTTAGCAATATTTTACTTTTCATTGAAAATGAGCAATTATAAATCGAATATTAAAAACGAAACAATTTTAAACTGAATTATTTGAAATAGAAAGCCTTGTATTGTTAATATTTCATAGTGTTAAATTAAAAATGTGTACGTTACAATTTTAATTGTTATTTTTAA
This sequence comes from Andricus curvator, assembly GCA_932195095.1. Lineage (NCBI taxonomy): Eukaryota > Metazoa > Arthropoda > Insecta > Hymenoptera > Cynipidae > Andricus > Andricus curvator. The sequence continues at coordinate 89,350 of CAKNYM010052109.1, forward strand.
CAAATTTTTAATATGTAAATGAAATCATTGAATTTTGATGCATAAATAACAATTGAACCATTATCAATTTGGATATAAATTTCAGTTAGTTTCAGAGATATTTAAAAGTTTTGAGAAGATCCAAACTTAATTTCAAACTGGAAAAGATTTCGAAAAATAAAAAACTAAATTTATATTTTTGAAGATTTCCAAATTAAATTTTGAAGCTTTTCAAGGATCTTTAAAGGTTTTGAGAAAATAAAAATAAAATTTTAAGTTTGCTGGGAAAACTTGAAATGATTTTCTTTTTTGAAAAATTAATTTTAGAGAACATAAAATTTATAAGCTTTTTAAGCATTTTTAAAGGTTTTAAATTAATAAAACATTTGTATCAAGATTCTTTGAAAAACTAACAATAATTTTTTTGGAAAAATTAATTTTAAAAGAATATTTAATAAGATTTCTCAAATTTTCAAAAAAGAGTCGCAAAATTTTCAAAGAATTGTAGAAAAAATTAGAGTTCAAAGATAATAAAATTATTATCAGATTCCTGGAAAATTTTTATGTGATTTTTTTTAATTTGAAGAGAATATTCAAAAAGATTTCAAAACAAATTTTCATGTATAAATTAATGTTTCTAGCTTAAAATTGCTTCAAATGATATAATTTTGAATATTCATAAATTTTTTGAATTATTCCTCAATTCATAGCATTGAAAATAATAACGTGAATTTCTATTTTTTAAGGATATTTTAACTGTACAATGTATAAAAGTTAAAAATTTCAATTTTGCAGTTTAACGGCTTTTGATTAAAAAAATTTCAGTTGAAAAGTTTTAAAAGCTTTCCTTTTATACGCGAAAATTACTGAGAGTTTAAATAAACATTCGATTCAATTGTTCAATTTTTATTTGCAGTCAAAAAGTTTTTTATTTTCAACCAAAAATGGAATAGTGAAATTTTCAGATAAAAAAAAAATACATTTCAAACAATACAGTACAATTTGCAGCAAAATAAGTGAATTTTGAACTGAAAAAGAAAACATTTTCAACCAAAAATGGAATAGTTAAATTTTCTGCTGAAAAAATTAATTTTCAAAAAAATATTTACCTTTTCATCAAAAGAAATGAATTGGCAACTGAAAAAATTAATTTTTAATCTAAAATGAAATAGTTCAATTTTCAGTTTAAAAAAATAATTTTTGACCAAAAAAGAGGAGATTTGAACAAAATACTAACATTTCAAACAAAAACTAATGAATTTTCAACTAAAAAGATGGATTCTCAACTAAAAAATTTAATTTTAACAACAAAAATATTTTTAATAAAGTAGTTAAAGTTTTAATCAAAGAAATTAATTTCCAAGCAAAATAATTGAATTTGCAAACAAGAAGAATAATTTTCTGAAAAAAGTCAATTTTCAAACATATAGTTGAATTTTCAATTGAAAAGATGAATTTTCAACTACAAATATCAATTTTCAAGAAAATAAAAATGAATTTTCGAAAAATTAGTTAAATTTTCAACCGAAAATGATTTTTCAACCAAAGAGAATAATTTTTAAGCATGAAGGTTATTTTTCAACAAAGAGAGACGAATTTTCAATAAAATACATGAATTTGTATCCAAATGGTTGGCTTTCAAACTAAAAGAGGCAAAGTTTTAACCGAAAATTGCAAGTAAAATTTTCAGTTAATCAATTTTTAACGAAAAAAAAAATTTCATCTAAATAGTTTATTTTACACCGAAGAGATGAATTTTCAACAAACAACGTAAAATATAATAGTTGATATTTGAATCAAAATATATTTTAAATTTTAAATTAATTTTTTTAACCAAAAATGAAACAAAAACATATAAAAGACAAATTTTCACCCAAATATTTAAATTTTCAACCAAAGAGAAGACACTTTAACCAATAAAATTTTAATCAAAAACAGTTGAATTCTACCAAAAGAAAGAAGATGATTTTCTGGAAAACAGTTTGGTTTTTTAATTTGAAAATATGGTTCTTTTTTGTTTTCGCTATAGAAAAAGGAAACTTTTGAAAACATGTACTTTGAAACAAAACAAAACTGAGCGCACTTAAAATATTAGATTTTTTCTTTTCAAACTGAATGAGTGACACTTTGACTCTATTTTAAGAATGAATTATAAACTTTTATTATTAATTTGTATAAAAAAAAGCTATTTTTCATATGTTTTGAATTTATGCAGAACTTGGAACTTATCAGATCGTATACTTTCGTTAGTGGAAAACTCCCCCATAGATATAAAATAGAGGCACTGGTTTGCCTAAAATTAAACAATAAATGAAAGAACCTAACAACTTGTAATATTTTGAGCAAAATTAATTTTTACATATACGCTTTTTGGTTCTAATAAACTAGACTCACGGAAAGTAAATCCACTGTTTTCCGATGCCTAAAAAAACCGAGAATTTACAATAATTAACCTAAGATCCGGTACATAATGTGGATCAAAGTATATTTTATATAATCAATTAGCACTACAGTTCCATGATAAATGTGGAACAGAATTATCGTTTTCCTACAATTAAAAACAAAACAGTGGATTTACAATGTTTAATCTTTGACCAAGCACATATTGTTAATTAAAATAGAATCAATATCATCAATTAGCACTATAATTCCATGATAAATGTGAAACAAAATCACTTGTTTTCCTAAAATTAAAAACAAAACAGTGGATTTACAATGTTTAATCTGTGATGAGGCACATAT
>CAKNYM010052109.1:92820-124773 GCA_932195095.1 Andricus curvator
AAATTAAAAACAAAACAGTGGATTTACAATGTTTAATCTGTGATCAGCTACATATTGTTGATTAAAAGTAGAATCAATATCATCAATTAGCACTATAATTCCGTAATAAATGTGAAACAAAATCACTGGTTGTCGTTAAAGAAAAAACAAAACAGTGGATTTACAATGTTTAATATGTGATCTGGCACATATTGCTGAATAGAGTAGAATTTATATCATCAATGAGCACTATAATCCTATAATGAATGTAAAACAGAATCACTGCACAGTAAATCCCCGAGATTTTATTTATCTGAAGTTAGATAAAAACGCTGCAAACAATTGAAAAGTACAATTATCCGACGGCAGATCATTTTTATCACGAGGCGGATAAAAATTATCCGACGCCAATTAATTGTAGTTGTCAACTGTTTGCAACGTTTTTGTCCAATTTCAGATAAATAATATCTTGAAGATTTACTGTGTGGTTTCCCTAAAATTAAACAATAAATGAGAGAACCCATCAAATGTAATATTTTGAGCAAAATCAATTTTCACATACGTTTTCATTCGGTTCTAATAAGCTAGACTCGTGGAAAGTAAATATCAATTTGAGCTACAAAATTACATCAAAACGTTGCACAATAGGTAGTTTTCATTTGTTAGATAATACACTTGTCAACTGTTTGCAACGTTTTAATACCCTGTGTTTTTGTATGCATCGAAAAACAGTGGATTTCAAATATATAATCTGTGGGCATATGCACACTATGAGAATCAAAGTGAAATTTCGTCGCGTAAGTTCTGACACCGCCTACACATTTTGAATGAAAAGATCAAGTAAATAGTGCCGGGCAGCCACTATACTAACCTCTTTCAGAAAAAATAACTAGCAGTTTCAGAATAAAATTTTCTTTTTGTCTCCTGAGAAATGAGACAAACTGCTTATGTGGTGTCAGAAAATAAGCAACGATTTGTATCACGTATCAGCACTATAATTCCATAATAAATGTAAAACGGAATCACTGATTTGCCTGAAATCAAACAATAAATGAGAGAACCCATAAACTTGTAATAATTCCAGCAAAATAAATTGTTGCATACGCTCACATATGGTTCTGATAGCAGACTCCTGGCAAAGTTTCATAAAAAAACAGTGGATTTACAATGTTTAATCTGGGCTTATATCTATATAAAAAAATGTACGGAAGTACCGGTCCGCCACGAGTTTCGAATAATTTAACAACGGATCTGTATTTGCAAATGTGTTACAGTGAGATTATATCGTGTGCATCCGTTATACGCGGTGAACAACACATAGTTAATATGCATGCACGGCTTAATTTACATTAGCCGCTGCTGCAGCGAAGCTGCATTATGTACATTGTACACGGAAGCACCCCCAGAAGGGAGTATTATAAAGTTTTTTGTGACGCTGAATCTGAATTTTATAACAGAATTTTAAAATGCAAGATGGCTAATCCATTATTAAAATTTAAGAATTTTAAATTAGATTAAAATGAAATTGAAAATTCTATGCAACGTCCAATACTCAAGTTAATGTATAGAATTCCTGAAAATTAAAACAAGAATTTAACGATCAAATTGAGACAACCACCATATAATGCTCCTATTGTAATTTACAACAACAAAAATTTCTTTAAAAAAAATAAATATTTTTTTTTTTTTTTTTTGACAAAAATAAAGAAGAGGAACGAAAAATGTGGAAGCAACCAACCAAAGCCCCTTCCTTCAAAAGAAAGTGTATAGAATTCCTGAAAATAAAAACAAGAATTCAACGACGAAATTTGGACAATCACCATAAAATGCTTTTATTGTAATTTAAAAAAAAAATTTCTTAAAAAAAAAAATTTTTTTTCTTCAAAACAAATAAAAAAGAGGAAAGAAAAATGAGAAGACAACCAACTTAGGATTGAAAAAAAAAGTAAAAATGTGTAAAATAAAGTGCAAGTTTCTACAATTCGAAAATTTTTATAACTTTTTATAAATATTTTTTGGTTACTTTGTTGTGAAAATCTACAAGACAAAAAACATTGTACTTTTACCAAGAACTTTTGCTTTTATAATAAGTCACAGATCAAGCAGCAATTTTAGTAATGCAACATTTTTTTTGCATGAAAATTTGACTTAGATATCCACATCTATCAAACGTAGTTTTGAATCAGAAGTTTTATTTATTTTTCAAAACAATTTTATGTTAATTAATTCAGATAGGGAAATGCATTTTAATGTTTAAAAACTTTATCACTTATCACTATTGTATTTATAGTAAAAGAGATGGATTAAAATAAAAATTTTAAATAAAAATAAAATAATAATCAATATATATAATAAATATAATAAAATTTAAAAAAATGAAAATTATTAAAATAATATCAAACTTATTAAAAATTCACAATTTTGAAGATTTCGTTATGAAACTTTGAAGCTTTTTAAGGTTCTTTAAAGGTTTTAGGAAAATAAAAAAATTTTCTTAAGATTGCTGAAAAAAATTCAAAATGATTTCTTAGATTCAAAAATATTTGAAAAGATTAAAAAACAAATTTTGATTAATAAATAACAATTGAATATCTATTAATTTGGAAAAAGTCTAGAAAATTTTAAATATATTCAGAAGTTTTGAAAAGATTCCAAATTCTTTAAAACTTGAAAAGATTTCACAACAAAATGTAGATTTTTTAAGGCCTCGAATAAAAAATGTAGACGCCGAAAAGCATGTTGAAAGGTTTCAAAATAATAAAAAAATTCAACCAAAATTCGTAGAAAAACTGAATATGATTTATTTTCGAAAAATGAAATTTTTAAAATATTTAAAAACATTTCCAAAATTTTCAAAAAAGAATCTGGAAGATTTTAAGGCAGTGTTTTTAATCTTCCAGGATTTTCGAAAAATTCAAATGCCAAAATGATTTTCATTAGATTCCTTGAAATTCTTCAAATTATTATTTTTACAAAGAAATTTTTAAGATAATATTTAAAATGATTTCAAAGAAAATTTTCGATTCATTAATTGATGTTTCTAGCATCAAACTGATTAAAATCATATACTTTGGAAAATTTCTGAATTTTTTTATTCATTCTACAATTTATAGTATTGAAAATGAGATGAATACAAATTTTTTATCGCAAAAAAATGAATTTTTGGTCTAATTTGACATTTAATACCGAAAATATAAATTTTCAACGAAAAAGTTCATTTTTAATCAAATACTTGAATTTAAAAAAAATAATCTTTTGCCAGAAGAGATTAATCTTTAAAAAAAGTTGAATTTATAAGATAAAAAGAGGAATATTTTAGAAAAAAATTATTTTTTGACCCCAAAAATATCTACTAAAAAAATTGAATCTTTCTAACAAAAGAGATGAATTTTCAAAAAATAGTTGTATTCCAGCTAAAAAATAAAACTTTTTAACCACGAATGGAATAGTTGAATCTTAAGTTTAAAGAATTGCTTTCAAGAAAAAGAGACGAATTTTCAAATAAAAAAAATTATACTTCAACCAAAAATTATTTTTGCACTTCCAACCAATTCATTTAATTTGCATTTAAAAAGATCAATTTTCTATAAAAAAAAAGAAGAATTTTCGACAAAAAAAGTTGAATTTTGAGCAGAAAATATTCTTCAATCATGAAAAAAAATTTTTAACCAAATTATTGAATTTTCAAGCCAAGAAGGCAAATTTTTTACAAAACTGTAATTTTTTACCTGCAAATATATGAATTTTCAACAAAGATGTTATTTTTAACCGAAGAGTTGAATTTTTAGCCTAAAAAGCGAATTTTTTAACCAAAAATGAAATTTTCAACCGAAAAAAATTTACTTTTTTAAAAATATTTCCTTTTTTAACAAAGTAATTAAATTTTCAACCAAATATTATAAATTTTAAGCAAATTGGGTTCTATTAATTCAGTTCAAATTTTAGCGAAAAAACGAGACAAATTTTTTTCAAAACAGGAAAGAAGAAAATTTTCTTTTAAATGTTTCAATTTCTACTATTTTGTAGAAAATTTTTTTATTAAAGTTCGTCAAACTGCAGAATTTTTAATTTCAAATTTTATACATTGTAAGTTAAAATATATTAAAAAAAAAAGAAATCCATGCTATCCTTTTAAATGCTATGAATGGAAGAATGAATCAAAACATTTATAAAATTTTCAAAATTATATAATTTTAAGCAATTTTATGCTAGAAAGATTAATTTATACATTAAAATTTGTTTTGAAAGCTTTTTGAATATTCTCTTAAAAATTTGTTACAAAAAATTATTTAAAAAATTTTCCATGAATGTAATAATAACTTTATTACCTTGGAACTGGAATTCTTCCTAAAATTTTTTGAAAATCCTGCAAAAGTAAGAAAATTATTTCAACAAAATTTTTTAATCTTTTTAAATATTCTCTTAAAATTAATTTTTCAAATTAAAAAAGCATTTTAAATTTTCCCATCAAACTTCAGATTTTTTTTCTTAAAACCTTTAAAGATCCTTTGAAAGGTTCAAAATTTTATTTCGAAATCTTCACAAATCTAAATTTAGTTTTCTTTTTTTCAAAATCTTTTCCAGTTTTAAATAAAAAAATTAGCTATTTGTATTTAACTGTAATTTTTTGTTAAATTATGTTACAAAAAAGCACATGTTTCAATAAAACATTACAGTTGTAGAAATGTTACACTTTCTTGTGAAAACTTTTTTCCACCAGGGAACGCATCCAAAAATACTAACTTCCGCCTTCATAAGGAAAATAAAGTGTGTATTTTCCATTAAAATAAAATTTATAAATTTAGCACATAAACAAAATGCCTTATCAATATAATATTAACGAAAAATTATCTTTTAGTTTAAAGAGGCACAATTATTATTGGGGCGCCAAATTAGTGCCTAAATGTAGATAATTTCTCAAAATGGAGAAAATTAATAATATTAATTAATTTTTTTTCTGAAAAAAAAGATCTCCTTTTGCTCCGCTGGGATTCGAACCAGAAGTTCTGTGGTACGAATCCGAGCGGAGCGAAAGGAGAATATCTTAAAAAAAAAAAATAATTCAAATAATTTTTAATTCATAGCTCCATCTAGTCTGAAAAGACGTTAAAAATTTCTGTTATTCTCTAATGATAATACAGATTCCTTTGAAAATGAATGATAATCCGGTAATTTGTTCATTTCAAAATTTGCACTTTTATTAATTAAAATTGAATAAAAGCGTCTATACAAAAAGACCTGTTTCGACATCGCTTTGTGTCTTTCTCAAAGTTGTAAAATAAAAAAAAAATGTTTTCTTTATATTCAAAATTAAAAACCAAAATTTGTTTGAAACGCAATTATAAAATAAAACCGATGAGGTATGAAATGTCATTATGTTAAAAAAGGTCAAAATGATGTCAGAGCTTAAAAAATAAACTTTTTTATAACCTCATGCGTAAAAAACGGAGGTTAAAATTATTTCAAAAACTATATTTTTAGTCAAAATTCGTAAAACCAAAGCGTTTTAGAAGTAGTTGAAAAAACGACGGACAATAATAATCAATCAGCTGATCGAAACAAAATTAAGTGATTAAGACATAGAGTGTGTAAAAAGCAAATAGAAGCACTTAATGAGAAGGGTGCGACATACCAAAGCGTAGCGCCTCTAGTGAGCGCGCCAGAAAGTTTGAAGATTCAAAATAGAAAAAAAAGTTTATCAATTTAAAATACATTGGTAATAATTGTTAATATGCCATCTCTCATATTGTAAGTTAACACAAATGTCAAAATACTTCTTTTATAAAAATTGATTGTTTTTCTTTATTATCTTTTGTTAAGCAATTGTTATTGCACAAAAAATGATTTAAGATTGTATATTTTAACTCTAGTTGTTAATTACATTGTAAGAGGGTACTCATTAGTAGAAAGCATTGTAAATACGTTGCTCGAGTATTATAATATATTGGCAGTGAATATACATAAGTACAGTCCTGGTTGAGCAAATCGCAAACCACCATCTCCATGTGGGTGGTCTTTAGTTTGGAAAGGTAAAGACACGTGGAACAATAACAATTTTGCATTATTCAATTTTAAACTTGTTTGAAAAAAAATATTTCGGAAATAAATAAAAAATTATAAACATTTATAATTTAGTAAGGAAACAAAATTTATATAACAGAATATAGTTTTCACTTAGAGAAATTTCCTCTTATGTTAGAAGGATGCTTCTTGACGCAATTAAATTTTTTTATAATTTAAGGTTGAACGATTTCATTTATCTCGAAAAGTATCTTTTTGTAGAAAAAAAATTGATAGAATTATTCTTGATTTTTATTTTTTGTAATAAATTAATTAATTAATCAGAATTAAAACTATTAATCCTTTCGCGAAAAACTTCACCTTATCTCACAGCCAAATAATAGTTTAAAAAGATATTCAAGTAGTTCAAAAAAAAAAATGGAAAGAGGATGATACTTTTGTTTTTAGACAACTTTTTCAGCGATTGTTTATTGTTAATTAAATTTTCAAATTTTAGATTGCTCATTTCTTTAATAATTCAACTGCTAAATATTAAAATTAATCAACACTTAGTGAAATTCAATAAAATTATTTACATAAATTATTATTTAAACTTAATGAAGTCTTTCATTAATTCATATTTCTTTTAATACAATACATTTATTTTTATATTGTTTCATTCTCAAATTTGATTGAAAATTGTTTTTTATTTTTTGTGTGGCTGGTCTTTAGTTTCGAAAGTTGAAAACACAAAGAACAATCACATTTTTGCATTATTCAATTTCAAACTTTTTTGTAAACAAATATTCCAGAAATAACAACATTTGTGTAAACATTTATAATTTATTGATAAATAAAAATTTATTTAACATGTTATAATTTTAAAGTTAATCATAATAATTTTTCATTTTATCATCCATAGACCAAATATTTCTTTGATTGATTGATTATAATTAATATTATAATTCTAATGATAATTTATAGCCATTTTTAATTTGTACTATTCTAATTTTTCTTTGAATCAACTGCTAAATATTAAATTAATAAACACTTACTGAAATTTATTAAAATAATTAAAATCTTGTTATTTAACATTAATAAAATCTCCGATCGATTCAAGTTTCTTTCAATATAATACATTCATTTTCTTCTGAAATTTTATTCAAAACAAAACAATTCATTTGAAAAACTTTTAAAATTATTTTTGTGTTTTTTTTCAATACAAATTTTTTTGCAAAAAAATTATCAAAATTTAAAATATTGAAATTATAATATTGAAATAAATTTGGTTTCATTAATAAATTATGAATTTTTATAACAATGGCGAGATTTTTGATCCATAGACCAAATATTTCTTTGATTGATCGATTTATTGAAATTATAATGTTTATCAAATTTGTTTTCATTATAAATTATAAAATTATTTAAAAATTTTTACAAATTAAAATTGTAGTTTTGCGAGCTGTAAAAGGGGTGAAATCCTTGATCGATTCACATTCCTTTCAATATAACACATTTATTTTATTTTTTTCTGAAATATTATTGAAAAAAAAAAATTATTGAAAAAAATTTGAAAATTATTTTGGTGTTTTTTTTACAAGGAAAATACAAAAATTTTTAGAAAAAACTGATGAAAATTTAAAACAATAAAATTATAATATTAAAAGAAATTTTGTTTAATTTATAAATGATGAATTTTTATAACAATTTTTTTATTTGAAATGATAATTTTTTAGCTGGGAAAGTGAAAAGGTGTGACAGAACTTCCACCTTCCCTTCTCCAGCTCGAATAGTGACCATTTTGAATAAATAAAATTTCAATAAACATTCATAATTTATTAATGAAAAAAATTGTTGATATTCAACAATAATGAAATCTTTTCTTCATATTTCTCTCAGTGTAATACCTTTATTCTTCTATTTTTCGCTCCTGAAATTTGTTTTAAAAAAAATTTTATTAATTATTTTTGTGTTTTTTTTTCAGAAAAATACAAATGTTTCGTAAACAATTTATAAAAATGTGCATGAAGTGATTAGAATTCCATGGAGAAAGAAAAACGTTCAAAAATATTAGTTATTGCAATTGTTAATCAATTTAAGTGTAGAGGTGGAAAGGAGTGGGATAAGCATGGAGGTATTGATGCATGAAAGGGGGGACAAAAGGTCAGTAGCATGGGTGAAGGGAGTCTTGGATAAGATGGAGAAGAAGAGAAGGAAGGAGGAAGAGGAATGGAGAAGGAAAGGTTGTACATAGAGGAGAAAGTGAATATAAGTAAATGTAAATATTGTAAATAGTAGATAAGTATTAGGGATCAGCCGCGGAGGCAGAGTTTGGTAATGCGAGGCAAAGCAAGAAAGTAGGGACATGCGTGCGAGGAAGGCAATGCGATAAGAGCGAGCGGCGTTAGAGATTTTTTTATTTTTTTTTATACATAATGTTTGAACTGCAGTAAACCACCTACCGAGTTCAGCTAGTTTTTTGACAGTCGAGTTTGACTTGTAACTTTGTAAAAAATTATTTTTAGACGAGTAAAAGTTGAATATATTTGACAACTCTTTCTTTAAGATTCACAACATTTGAACATCGGAATCATCAAAGTTCGCAAGGATGAATCAATGATCAGCGCCTCGTTTATTTACACGACATTAGTGGATAAAAATTGCAAATAAACTATACAGTTTACATTCTATTGACTCTTATCTTTCATCTACACGAATAACATCCGCTGAACGAAGGTAATTATTCGTCCACGTATTCTCTTTCGGCAAATCGGCAAATGTCGATCGCTTAAGATAAACCGCAAGAGCAAGGATGGATACATTATGATAATCAAAACCCACGAACTGATAGAGTGAGTCACCGGTCGAAGTATATGACGCAAGTATCGCCACATAATAATAATAATAAATAATAATAAGCTTGTGAAGGCTTTTTCCGGTTTTTTATGTTATTTATACTTGGGGACCGTCCATAAACTACTTTAATAATTTTAGGTGAACCATCAGATTCGGTAATCAATAAAAAAAAAAAAATTCTTTGGAGAAAAATAAAAAAGAGGAAAGAAAAATGAGAAGTCAACCAACCAAATCCCCTTCCTTCTCTTTTTTTTATTTCTCTCGTCTTTTTTATTATTATTAAATCACAATACAAAAACATTTATAATATTTAGCAACGTTTCGGTGCTCATACAGCACCCTTATCAAGGTAAGAAATATTAGAGCAGGTCGAAATTTTTTTTTTTTTTTTTTTTTTTTTTTTTGCACTTGAACCACAGGTGTCGAGAAGGGAGCATCGTTGTTACTTCACTGTTCCTACCTGCTCTAATATTTCTAACCTTGATAAGGGTGCTGTAGAAGCACCGAAACGTTGGTAAATATTATGAATGTTTTTGTATTGTGATTTAAAAATAATAAAAATAAAAAAGACGAAAGAAATAAAAAAAGAGAAGGAAGGGGATTTGGTTGATCGACTTCTCATTTTTCTTTCCTCTTTTTTATTTTTCTCCAAAGAAATTTTTTTTTAATACCAATTTTAGGTGAAACATCAGATTCGGTCATCAATAAAGATTAATCGAAAATAATAATCATATTAAACAAGAAAAAAAAAAATTTCTTTTGACAAAAATAAAAAAGAGGAAAGAAAAATGAGAAGTCAACCAACCAAATCCCCTTCCTTCTTTTTTTTTATTTCTTTCCACTTTTTTATTTTTATCATTATCAAATTACAATACAAAAACATAATATTTATCAACGTTTCGGTGCTCATACAGCGCCCTGAACAAGGTAAGAAATATTAGAGCAGGTAGGAACAGTGAAGTAACAACCATGCTCCCTTCTGAACACCTGAGGTTAAAAAAAAAAAAAAAAAAAAAAAAAAAAACTGTTCCTACCTACTCTAATATTTCTTACCTTGATAAGGGTGCTGTATGAGCACCAAAAAGTTGGTAAATATTATGAATGTTTTTGTATTGTGATTTAATAATAATAAAAATAAAAAAGACGAAAGAAATACAAAAAAAAAGGAAGGGGATTTGGTTGGTTGACTTCTCATTTTTCTTTCCACTTTTTTATTTTTCTCCAAAGACAATTTTTTTTTCAGAATCAATAAAGAAAAATCGAAAATATTAATCATATTAAAAAAAAAAAAAAAAAAAAAAAAAAAAAAAAATTCTTTGGAGACAAATAAAAAAGAGGATAGTAAAATGAGAAGTCAACCAACCAGATCTCCTTCCTTCTCTTTTTTATTTCTTTCGAATTTTTTATTTTTATTATTATCAAATCACAATACAAAAACATTCCTAATACTTACCAACGTTTTGGTGCTCATACAGCGTCCTTATCAAGGTAAGAAATATTAGAGCAGGTAGAAAGAGTGAAGAAACAACAATGCTCCCTTCTCGACGCCTGAGGTCCAAGTGAAAAAAAAAAAAAAAAAAAAAAAAAAAACTATTCCTACCTGCTCTAATATTCCTTACCTTGATAAGCGTGCTGTATGAGCACCGAAAAGTTGTTAAATATTATGAATACTTTTGTATTGTGATTTAATAATAATAAAAATAAAAAAGACGAAAGAAATAAAAAAAGAGAAGAAAGGGGATTTGGTTGGTTGACTTCTCATTTTTCTTTCCTTCTTTTTATCTTTCTACAAAGAAAATTTTTTTTTTTTTTTTCTTTACAATAGGAGCATTTTATGGTGGTTGTCCAAATTTTTTCGTTGAATTCTTGTTTTTATTTTGAAGGATTCTATACATTAACTTGATTATTGGACGTTAAATAGGTTTTTGAATTTGATTTTAATCTAATTAAAAATTCTTGAATTTTGATATATATACTTTTAACCAAATAGTTGAATATTCCACCAAGAAGATTAATTTTCTACTAAGCCAAAGAGAAGATCCAACAAATTACATACATTTTCAAACAAATAGTTGAATTTTTAAATTAAAATAGTTGAATTATTAACCAAAAATAAAATATGTAAATTTTAAGTTTGAAAAACTAATTTTCCATAAAAACCATTATTTTCTAAAAAAATGAATTTTTAACCAAATAGTGGAATTTTATGGAATTTTAAACAAAAAATTTGAATTTTCAACGAAAAAGATCATTTTTTTCAAAAAAAAAAAAAAAACGAATTCTCAACAAAATACATAAATTTCAAATCAAATAGTTGAATTTTCAATCAAGAAGATAAGTTTACTACAAAAAAAGACAAATATTTAATTTTCTACCAAATAGTTGAATTTTTGAACTGAACAAAATTTTTAGCCGAAAATGGAATAGTTGAATGTTCATTTAAAAAATTGATTTTCCATAAAAAAATTAATTTTTTACACAAAACTTGAGTTTTCAAGCCAAAAAGACGATTTTGGTCAAAAAACTCATATTTTAGTAGAAAATTTAACTATTTTATTGGTATTCTATTTATTTTTTAAAATTAATTTTCTCAACTGATAAAGTAACTATTCCATTTTTGGTGTTGTAAAATCCATTTTTTTCAACAGAAAATTTAAGTATTCAATTTCTCGTGAAAAATTCATCGTTTTAGTTGAAAATTCAACTATTTGGTTGAAAATTAATCAATTTCATTAAAAATTCCCTTTTTTTCATAGGAAATTAATCTTTTTCGATGAAAATTCAGCTTTTAAGTTGAAAATTCATTTTTATTAAGATTCATCTCTTTGGTTGAAAATTGAACTATTTTGTAGAAAATTTGGGTTTTTAAAAAATTAAAATTAATTTTTTTAACCGAAAATTTAACTACTTCATTCTTGATTGAAAACTGATATATTTTACTTAAAAATTCGACTAATTGGTTAAAAATTCATATATTTTATTCAAAATTCGTATTTTTTGGTTAAATTCAACTTTTTTTTTAGTAAACATTAAAACCTTTTTTGCTTAAAATATCAAGCATTACAATTCTCGTTGCGAAATAATTTTTTTTGGCTTGAAGATTAATTATTTTAGTAGAAAAGTCACGTTTTTTGTTGGACATTGAACTGTTTTGTTCAGAATTTATTTTTTTTTTTGTTAAAAATTTATTTTTTGAAAGAAAATCTAAGTATTTAACTTTTGGTGAAAAATTTATCTTTTTAGTTGAAAATTCAACTATTTGATTGAAAATTCATGTATTTTATTGAAAATTCCTCTTTCTTGGTAGAAAATTAATCTTTTTGGTTGAAAATTTAGCTATTTGATTGAAAATTCATGAATCGCATTAAAAATTCCCTTTTTTATCGGAAATTTATCTTTTTGGTTGAAAATTCAGCTTTTTAGTTGAAAATTTAACTATATGATTGAAAATTCATTAATTTCATTAAAAATTCCCTTTTTTATAGGAAATTAATCTTTTTGGTTGAAAATTCAGCTTTTAAGTTGAAAATTCATTTTTTTCGTGAAGATTCATCTCTTTGGTTCAAAATTGAACTATGTTGTAGAAAATTGATGTTTTTTTTACTTAAAATTGATTTTTTTAACCGAAAATTTAACTATTTCATTCTTGATTGAAAACCGATATTTTTTAGTTAAAAATTCGACTACTTGGTTAAAAATTCATATATTTTATTCAAAATTCGTATTTTTTGGATAAATTCAACTATTTTGTTGATAATGTATTTTTTTTAAATTAATTTATCAACCGAAAATTCATGTATTTAATTTTTTGTCAAAAATTGATTTTTTTAGTTGAAAATTCAACTATTTGATTGAAAATTCATGTATTTTATTGGAAATTCCACTTTCTTGGTAGAAAATTAATCTTTTTGGTTGAAAATTCAGCTTTTCAGTTAAAAATTTACCTCTTTGATTGAAAATTCATGAGTTTCATGGAAAATTCCCATTTTTATAGAAAATTAATCTTTTTGGTTGAAAATTCAGCTTTTAAGTTGAAAATTCATTTTTTTTTTTGAAGATTCATCTCTTTGGTTTAAAATTGAACTATTTTGTAGAAAATTTGTGTTTTTTTTTTACTTAAAATTAATTTTTTTAACCAAAAATTTAACTCTTCCATTCTTGATTGAAAACTGATATTTTTTAGTTAAAAATTCGACTACTTGGTTACAAATTCATATATTTTATTCAAAATTCGTATTTTTTGGATAAATTCAACTATTTTGTTGATAATATTTCTTTTTAAATTAATTTATTAACAGAAAATTCATGTATTTAATTTTCGGTCAAAAATTGATCTTTTTAGTTGAAAATTCAACTATTTGATTGAAAATTCATGTATTTTATTGAAAATTCGTATTTTTTGGTTGCATTTAACTGTATTTGTAGTGAACATTAAACGCTTTTTGCTCGAAATTTTTTTTATTGAACATTCATTATTTTAGTAGAAAAATCATCTCCTTGGTAAAAAATTGAACTGTTTGGTTAAAAATTCATTTATTTTATGGGAAATTTCTTTAGAAATTCATCTTTTTAATTGAAAATTCAACCGTTTTGTTAAAAAATAATTTTGATTAATGAAAATTGATCTCTTTGGTTGAAACTTGAAAAGTTTTGTTGAAAATTCGCTTTCTTTTTGTTTAAAATTAATTTTGTTTAATTGAAAATTTAACTATTATATTTTTGGTGAAAAATTGATCTTTTTTAATTTAAAATTCGACTATTTGTTTGAAAATTCATGCATTTTATTTGAAATTCCTCTTTCTTGGTAGAAAATTAATCTTTTTGGTTGAAAATTCAGCTTTTTAGTTGAAAATTCAACTATTTTGTTGAAAATTCATTTTTTGGATGAAGATTCATCTCTCGGTTGCAAATTTAACTATTTTGTAGACATTTTTTTTTTAATGAAAATTGAACTATTTCATTCTTGATTAAAATTCGTATTTTTTGGTTGCATTTAACTGTTTTTGTAGTAAACATTAAACGCTTTTTGCTCGAACTTTTTTTTTTGAACATTCATTTTTTCAGTAGAAAAATCACCTTCTTGGTAAAAAATTGAACTAGTTGGTTAAAAATGCATGTATTTTATTGAAAATTTCTTTGAAAATTCAGCTTTTTATTTAAAAATTCAACCTTTTTGTTAAAAACTAATTTTTCAAATGAAAATTTAACTATTCTATTCTTGATTGAAAATTGATCTTTTTTAATTGAAAATTCGACTATTTGATTGAAAATTCATGCATTTTGTTGCAGCTCATTTGTTATATTCTCGGAAGGAGATTTTTTTTCTGAAAATGAGGTTCGGTGTTTTTCTGTGCAGTCCGAAATTTGAAAACATTTTGGGTTAAAGGTCTGTATAGAATTCCTGAAAATAAAAACAAGATTCCAACGACCAAATTCTGACAACCACCATAGAATGCTCCTATTTTAATTTAAAAGGAAAAATTCTCAAAAACAAATAATTTCTTTAAAACAAAAAAATTTCTTGAACAAAAATTGTCTTTTTGAAAAAAAAATAAAAAAGAGGAAAGAAAAATAAGAAGGGAACCAACCCAATCCCATTCCTTCTTTTTTTATTTCTTTCTTTGGTCGTTGAAATCTTGTTTTTATTTTCAGTAATTCTATACATTAGCTTGAGTATTGGACGTTAAATAGGATTTTTAATTTGATTTTAATATAATTTAAAATTCTTAAATTTTTATTCTGATGTTATGGACCCAGCATTCCGAATTTGAATTAATTTACCAGAAAATATTAGGTTATGATTCATAATTTCATAATTTTGGGTTATTTAAGTAACATAGTGTGCAATAAAGCCAGAGGTATGAGGCAAACATATTAGATAACAGATAATTTTCTCAATGAAAGGCAGCATTATCTCAATAACAGTACTCTATGGAGAAACATAATGTTTATATTCCAGTCAATGTTACGAAAACAATTTTCATTTTCTTTCTCATTCAGCGGGTAATAACTGAACATACTAGGTATTTTGCACTTCGATTTAATCGATTACTGCAGATTCCAATAATCAGCTTCCTGCCGCTAATAATAATTACAGATTATCCTTCGACGATCTGCAATCATTGCTCCAACCTACTGATCCTGCTGATCTGAATAATTGCTTCCAAGAATCGATTTCGTTATTGATATTTTCATATTGAGAGACATTATTGCATTTTATATCAGTTTTTTTCTGGATGATGGAATAATAGGTAATAAGTTATTAACTGACATACTTCAGACCAAAGAAAGAATCCATGAGATGGTGCAGATCCTTTATTCCTTGTTTTCGTCGACGTTTCGAAAACGAATAGTTTTCCTCATCAAGCCAAGAGCGTTATTAAAAATTTGTAATTCATAATTCGAAGCCAAGTATTAGTACCATTGTATGTGGAAATTAAATAAGATACATAATTTTATATTTCTCCTTTTCTCATTATTCTGTGAATAAAAATATAAGAAATTTAATTTGAATATGTAATTAAAATTTATACCATTTCAAATTTAACGGAAATTAAGTAAGGTTAGGTTGAGAAAAAAAACTAATTTATATTTACCAAATTGAGATTTCTATTATTTAAAATAAATAATAGATAAAAACTTCATATCAAATGCAATGTTAATTGCCATTAGAATTTTTTACTTCAAGGATCATTAATGAAAATTAATTAAAAACATTTTGTGAATGAGAGACAAAACTTTCATTTTGCTCCATTTTTCACGTACTAAACGAGAAAAAGAGTGAGAGATACATAAAAGAAGAGGAAAGATTACAATGAGGTATCATCAAACTGTATAATTTGGGATCTAAGATTTATAACTAAAAAATAAACAAATATTAAAACTTATTAACAATCAATTCAAAAATCTTGTTACAATAAAACTGTTCATAAATAATTGAACATAAGTTAAGATACAATAACAAATTTTTTTTTTAAATTTACACTTTTTTTGAAATGATGAAGTTCACCAATTTGAAACATTAAAAGATTAACAGTTAACATTTCTAAATTAGCAATTATTACAAATCAAGAGAATTAGTTAAATTAAAAGTTAAGAAATATATATAATCATTTTTAAATTACAAATTTTATTAGATAAAATCTTTTATCTTTAATTAGTTAAATGAGCAATTTTTTTTACATTCTCATTTTTAATTGAAGAATCTAAAATTATATTATACGATGGACTATAATTATCAGGGTCAGACATTATGTCCAAACAATTATTACTGTTTTTTTTTAAATAAAAAACATTTCTGCTATTAGTCTTTTAAATTTGTTAGTTTCATGGTGAGAGACTGTAACATTTTCCCATTCAATTAAATGTCCAGTTTCAACCTGGTGTTTAGCAATAACTTTATGATTCTTGGGGTTTTGTTTGGCCAACATAACATTTATTACAAATCAAACATTGAATTTTGTATACTAAATCAGAAAGTTGATAAATTTCTAGAGAATCTTCAACTAATTTTATAATTTTGTTAAGTTTTGAGTCAATCCTAAAACTCGTTGTAATATCGAAATTATTCAAAATTGTTTTAATTTCAAAGGATAATTTTCCATGAAAGGATCCCACATAGCACACTTCCCGAAAAAACCTGGTCTTTTCTTAGGACTTGGTCCAAGTGGCTGGGAGAAAAAACCAGGTCTGCCCTAGGTTTAGACCTATACTTAAACCTAGGTTAAAACATAGGTTCATGTCCGCTGCGATTTTTTGGTTTAAAAAAAAGTAAATTAATGCGACAAATTTTTGACAAAGAATTCAATTTTGTAATGAAAATAGCTCTAATTCATACAAATCTATTTTATTAAAATTTTTAATTTGTATTAAAAAAGTGGTAGACCTAGACATTTTACCTGCTACATTTGAAATTTTTTTTTTTTTTTTGGGCGGGATTCAGAAACAATAGTGAAGAATGTTTAAATTTTCTTCAGAATTCATCAACATTCCTCAAAAGCATGTATGTCGCTACGAAAAAAAGTATTTATTTTTTTAAGTCCGAAAACGTTAAATAACGTCTCGAACATCAAAAAGGTATAGCGATCGGCAAGCCGCGGCCGCGTCGGAAACTAATTCGAGGTTTGGAGTTGAAGCATTCTTATATCCTTGGCGATTAATCTCAGTTGCGAGAAAGGGTAGCACTAGCGCTGCACACCGACCAAATGCGGAACTAATGCTCACAATGGGCCTGCGCGACTGAAGGCGCATTAGTAGAGGGAGATTTAAATTAGTATCCAGATAACTTGCGAAAGACTATTTAGATTAGGGAGCATTTACATATTACGTAACATTATTTTCAACCTATTTAACCCCCCCCCTCCACACTCCCAACGCCGTTACGTAACATTCTTTGTATTATGTTTAAAACATAATAGACGTTTTCTAAATAAAAAAAGGTTTTGTAAGATGAAGTATTGTCTAGAAATAAATAAGACAATATTTCGATGTAACACTGAATGCTTTTTCAATATTTTTTTTAGTCATACAAATATTGAAGTTACTTAATGTAAGTTCTAATTGAAATTTACCAATACAAAACTTTTTTTCAATACCATAAAGAATAGAAAATTATATTAATAATAATACAATATAAAAATTTCAAATAAGTATTTGTTAAAAGTTTTTGAATACTTGAATTTGAGCTGAAATTAAATTCTGAGAATTAAGAACAAGAAAATAAGTAAGATTAGTTTGTTTTTTAATTTAAATAAATATAATTTTGATAATATTCTTGAGAAAATTAAAAAATATTTTTGAATATTTCAGATTTGTCAAAAAAGAATCTGGAAGATTTGGAAGAACTCTTTTTTATTTTACAGGATTTTGCAAAATATTAGGAAAAATTTGAGTCTTTTTAAAAGATGTTTAGAACTTTTAGAAGTTTGGAAGAAATCAAGAAATATTTGATAAATTTTCGGAAATGTTTACAAGTTTTTAAATATTTCTAATCTATTTAAAATGTCTTAAATTCCTAAATATATTTTTAACTGACTCGTATTTTTCTTAAAATTTTGAAAAATGATTCAAAATTTAAAAAAATTGATTTATAATATTCTATATTTTCCCAGGAATAGTGAGAAACCTTGTTTATTCTCTTGAAACCTTTCGAAATTCTTTTGAAGCTTCTAAAGTTTATTTTTGAAATCTTTGAGAATCTACATTTCTAAAAATGTTGTAAAGTTTGAAATTCTTTTTGAATCTCTTTAATTCTTCTAAATATTTCTTGAATTTACTCGAGTTTTTTTATCTTACCAAATTGAAACATTTTGCTTTAAAATCATACACTCTTTTTCAAAATTTTAGAAAATCGTTTGATATGTTTAAGAACGTTTTTTAATTTTCTCTTAAAGTTTATTTTTCAAAATGAAAAATCATTTAAAATTTCCACACTAGTCTTAAGAAAATTATTATTTTTTTAATCTTTAAGACCTTCTCAACCTTCTAATCTTTAAAAATTATTGAAATTTTTTCTTAAATTCTGCTAAATAAAAAAAATGCCTTAAAAACTTTGAGATTCCTCCTTGACATTTTTTGAAATCTTTTATAATGTTTTGAAATCTCTTTAAATAATCGCTTAAAATTAATTTTTCAAAATAAAAAGTTATTTTAATTTTTCCTAGGAACCTAAATTTTTTTTTCATTTTCGTGAAATCTTACAAAATTCTTAAACAATATACAGTCTTTTTACAAATTTTGGGAAATAATTAAACATTTTTTGTAATTTTTTTTCAATTTTCTCTTAGAATTCATTACAAGACAATCATTTAGAATTTGTCCATGAATCTTAAGAATATTTTTTTCATTCTCTTGACACCCTACAAAATTTAGTTTACCTAAAAATTGTGTAAATCCTGAAAAATTAAAAAAATTGTCTCAAAGTCTTCCATATTCTTTTTCCACACATTTTGAAATCTTCAAAACTTAAAATTATTCGCTTAAAATAAAACTTGAACCATTAAAAATTTTTCCAGAAATCTTGAGAAAAATTTGATCTCCTCGAATATTTCATAATTATTGCATGGATAAAATGTGTTTAAATCTTTAAAAATCACAAAAAAATGGAAATTGAGTGGCTTGGCGATTCCTTGAATTCCTCTGAATCTCCTGCAAGTGTCATTGAAGCCTTTAAAAATATCATAAGTGTTTCAAATTCTTTAAAATTCCATTAATTATATGTTATATGTTTCATATATTTACAAACCAGAAAAAGAGTTTTAAAATGAGCTCAAGAACATTAACAAATATTGATTATTATTATTACGGAAGTTGTTGAAAATTAAAGAAAACATTGAAATTTGCACTATTTTTGCAATGTCTATTTAAAAGATAGACAAATTGGCTACATCCTGGGCTCATTCTATACAGAATTTTGAGAGCATTCAACCCTTTAGAGATGAAAAATTTTAGCACTGACATAATTAAAATTAAGATAACTTTATCAATCATCAAAAAAGAGGTGGTCGTAAACTTTTGCACGGTAGTGAATGATATCATCTTTATACTGTGTGGGATACTAATTTAAATTTCCCTCTACTAATGCCCCTTCAGCCGCGCAGGCCTATTGTGAGCATTAGTTCCGCATTTGGTCGGTGTGCAGCGCTAGTGCTACCCTTTCTCGCAACTGAGATTAATCGCCAAGGATATAAGAATGCTTCAACTCCAAACCTCGAATCAATTTGCGAGGCGGCCGCGGCTTGTCGATCGCTATACCTTTTTGATGTTCGGGACGTTAATTCACGTTTTCGGACTTAACCAAATAAATACTTTTTTTGTAGCGACATGCTCTTGAGGAATGTTGATAAATTGTGAAGAAAATTTAATCATTCTTCACTATTGTTTCTGAATCTCGCCCCCAAAAAAAAATTAAAAATGTAGCAGGTAAAATTTTCTAGGTCTACCACTGTTTTACTACAAATTAAAAATTTTAATAAAATCGATTTGTATGAATTAGAGCTATTTTCATTAAAAAATTGAATTCTTTGTCAAAAATTTGTCGCAATAATTTACTTTTTTTTAAACCAAAAAATCGCAGCGGACATGAACCTATGTTTTAACCTAGGTTTAAGTATAGGTCTAAACCTAGGGCAGACCTGGTTTTTTCTCCCAGCCACTTGGACCAAGTCCTAAGAAAAGACCAGGTTTTTTCGGGAAGTGTGCTATGTGGGGATATACACAGAAAAAACAGAAGATAAACTTTACATCGATTTCCGACGAAAGTTTCGCTGCAACAAAAATTAACCTTGTCGAATAATCTTTACATGAAATTAAGATAATTCCGTGTTTTTAAACCATCTCGGAATAATTTGTCAGTTGTTTGTCAGTAAAAAAGCGTCTTCTGCTATGTAGTTCACAGCAGTGCAAAGAACAGTGTGAAGTACGGATGGAATTGGTCTGGAAATCAGGACACGAGATTTTTAAAAACATTGCACTTATTACCATTCTATTTTAAAAATAATTGCACTTGTCGCGGACGAATGATTATATATTTTTGATGACTGTCAATAAAGCACTCGACAACATTTGAAAAAGTCGCTATATTTACTATGATCTTAACCATAATTCACAAGTTATGAGATATGAATTTCCGTTTTGAAAGTTTCGAGATCCGTCGGTATTGCAGTTCAATATAAAAGCCTTTTTACGAAGTAAAATTTTAAAGCTAAAAGATGATTTCTGAACAACTACAACTCCTATCGACCTTATTTCATGCTTCAATTTATTATTACTTAACATTTCATTTTTTGAATAATTTTTTGAACTCAGAATTTTTGTTACGTATGAGGGCACCCTGATTTGTAAAATTTTATTTTAAAAAGTTATTAAATAAATATTTATCAAGAATATTGAATGTAAATTTAACATTTTAATTTAATTTTTAATTCTGTACTGTAGATAACATTTTATATTAAGATAATATTGATGGAAATTTAAGTATATTCTATCAGGTATTTCAGGTTAGGTAGGTGAAATCAAAGATGTCTGCAAGCTGAGGGATGAACAATAATACCAATTGCATTGGGACAAAACTTTATTTTTTTCAAAACTCAGAAAAAAATGGTTTTTCGCCATGAGTGTATTTGGATATTATTCTTTATTTTCTGAAAACTATTCGATTAAATTATAAAATCCATGAAAAATGTGTAATGATTTTATTATTTAATTAAATAGCTTCCTCGAAATGAAAAATAATATCCAAATACACTTATCTTGAAAAATCGGGAAGACTGAAAAATTCTCGAGACTGTAAAATTCCTGAATTAGAAAATTCTCCGAATAGGAAAATTCCATAATAATAAAATTCCCGGACAGTTTATAATATTACCGAAATGAAAAACTCGCGAATGATGAAATTCCCGACAGTTTATGATATTACCGAATTGGAAAATTCCCGAATAATAAAATTCCCGACATGAAATTGCCGAATTCTAGAATATCCAAATAACTAGAAAATTCCCCAATTATAAAATTCCCGAATTTAGACAAATGAAAAATTTTTTCGATGAATATTATTTATTTATTAAAAATACAATGATCAAATATTTTTATCAAAAAAAGTGTAATATTTAAAGTTTCTGAATTATTGAATTATTGAAAAAATATATTTTTGGATGAAAATTTTTGGACGACTGAAAAATTCTAGAAAATAAAATACATGACTCTTTCAAATCCCCGTTTTGGGAATTTCCAGAATAATACAATTTTTGAATATGTAATAAACTTCCCTAACTGGAAAATTCCCGAATAAAGAATTTCCGAACAGCTTATGATATTACCAAAATAGGAAATTCCAGATAGTTTATAATATTACCGAGCTTGAAAATTCCCTATAGAAAATTGCCGAATTATAAGATATCCGAACTGGAAAATTCCTGAATTATAAAACTCCCGAAACAATGGAAAAATGGTTTTCAATCAATATTATTTATTAAAAATACAATCAAATATTTGCATAAAAAAAAAATATTTTTTTCTGATCAAAGTTTCTAAAATTATTGTTTGAATTCAAAATAAAAATTATTGAAAAAATATATTTTCGGATGAAAATTTTTGGACGATTGAAAAATCCTAAAAAATAAAATTTCCGAATAATATAATTCCGAAATAATGAAATTCCTGAATAAAAAATTCCCAAACAGTTTATGATCTTACCGAAATGGAAAATTCCCGACAGTTTATAATATTACCGAATTTTAAAATTCCCGCTAGAAAATTGCCAAATTATAAAATATACGAACTGAAAAATTCTTGCATTATAAAACACCCGAAACAATAAAAAAATTGTTTTTCAATCAATATTATTTATTTCTTAAAAATACAATAATCAAGTATTTTTCTAAGAAAAAATATTTTTCTTCTTCAAAGTTTCTAAAATTATTGTATGAATTTAAAATAACAATATTTGAAGACAATTTTCATCCAGAAATATATTTTTCAATTATCGTAATTTCAAAGTTAACCAATAATTTTAGAAACTTTAAACATTAAAAATAATTTTTTTCTTGATAGAAATATTTCATTATTATATTTGTTTAAATTCGGAAATTTTGTAGTTCGGATATTTGTAGTTCGGGAATTTTCCAATTCGGGAATTTCATTATTTGGGAATTTTATTAACCAGAAATTTTATTACATATTCGAAAATTTTATTATTCGGGAATTTCCCAATTCGGGAATTTGAAAGAGTCTTTTTAGTCTTAGTTTTTTTTTTCAAATATTGTTACTTTGAATTCAAATACCTAGATCCGCCACTGAATGTTCCAACTTCAAATATAATTCGATTCCTACTTTTTGGTTTTCTTCCTAACCAACAATACCGACTGTGGCAGGAAGTATATATAAAGTCTAATTATTTTCAAAATAAAAATTAGGTAAGTAAAAAGTTGTTATAAATCTAGTGTCCTGATTTATAGCTTTTCATGTATACTTTGCCGTTTTTCCATTGCTGCGAAGGACGTAGCAGACGACAGCTTTTATTCCATCGTAAGATAAACTTTCGCCAAATAGCATGTAATCTTTAACAGCTGAACATTTTACATGCAACAAAATTTAACTTCAGTTTTTTCTGTGTAGAAACTGAAGGTTTAAAAATAAAACTCCTAACAATGTTTGTATCTGTTTGTTTAGATAGAAAATCTTCAATTGTTTTGATCTTGAAATTAATATGTGCTCCAATAAAGTCTATTGGATAATTATATTAATAAAGAGTTTTTTTGATAAACTCAATGCTTGATTCATGAAAGGATACATGTGATCATTTAAAAGATGTATCAATAAGATTTTTAGCTATAGCAATTTTATGTTGAATTGGATGGTTAGAAAAAAGTTTAAATATATTCCAGAATAAGTATCTTTTCGATACCGATCTGTAATAATATTACCTGAATCCGTTTATATCGCCTTAACCTTTAAAAAAGGAACAGAATTATTAATTTCAATTTCATGTGTAAATTTAAGTCTTCCATAATAAGAATTAAACTGACTTAAAACATAAAGTAGTTTATTCTTTGGTAAAATAATAAAGGTATCATCAACATATCTGAAATATGTATGTATAGAAGAATCTAAATTTTTAATAACATTGGATTCTAAATCTTGCATAACTAAATCTGCTAAGGTATGTGAAATGGGAGAACCCATAGGTGTTTCATATATTTGTATATAAAAATTATTATTAAATTTAAAAACAGTTTGATCCATTAGAAATTTTATTCCTTCTTCAAATTTTTTTGAAGGTAAATCAGTGCAATATTTTATGTTGATTCACCTACTTAAAATACTATTAATAACCAAATCAAGTGGAAGAAAGATGATACATCTAGAGAAACCATCATGTGATCAGGTGGAATTGTTTTTTTAATTATTATATTTCTAAATTCAAAAGAATTTTTGACTTGAGTTTTAGATACTATTAAAGCTTTTTCAAAAATATTATTAAATAGATTACCCATTTTATACGTAGGAGAATTTATTAATTACACTACAGGTCGAAGTGTACAATTAGGTTTGTGAATTTTAGGTAAACCATAAATTCTAGGTATATTAGTATCATTAACTAAAATATCTTTACGTAAAAAATCTTCACCAAAATAACCTTTAATTCACCATGAATTTAACAATTTAAAAGTTTCTTTCCTTAATTCTTTCTCAGGATTTTCATTTAGTTTTTCGCATGTTGTATTATCATTTAATAAATGTTGCATTTTTTTAAGATATGATGCTTTGCTAGGAACAACAGTAATATCACTTTTATCTGCATGATTAATTGATAATTGTTTGTTAGATTCAATAAATAATTGTGTTTTTTTTAATATTTTGTGAAAAAACTATCAATTTGAGTAATTTTATTATTTTGTGAAAATTGAGGCGATGTATTAATTCTATGTCTTAAAATTTCTCGATCATGTGTGTTTTTGATCAAACCAATATTTGACTATATCTTTAACAATATCTAGGATTATTTTTCGTTTGTTTGTTAAAAAGGAAGAACTAAATTTATTACCTAATCTTAGAACATCCTTAAGTTCATCTGGAATTATAACATTACTAAAATTTGTAATCCAAGGATCTTTAGATCCTGATTTAATTACATCTTTATGTTCATTTATATTTAAAGGTTCATGAATATTATTATTAATAAGTAGATTTTGAAATTTTTTATCTAGTTTTTGTTTGTTATTAATATTTTTGTCCATATTATTCAATTGATTTTGTAAAATTTTAGTATATAAATTCTTTGGTAAAGAGCTTCTTAAATTTATTTTAACATTATTAAAATTTTGTTTTAAATATTCTAAATGGATATTTAAATCTTTGATTTCATCATCGAGTAATCAACGTTCTAAAGAATACACCATGAAGTTTACATGATTTTTTGCACTATGGCTAAACAAATGTAAATTTCTTGCATTATTAGTAGCATTAGTAATATTTTTTGGTAATAAATTATTAATCCGACAATTGACAAGAAAGAATTATCTAATTTTGACAATGTTAATCTTTTTGTTCAAATTAATGAACTTTTTTACATCAGTTAATGAATTTGGATAATTGTTTTTAATTTCGTTCAGAAACATAGTCTTAAATTGAAAAAAATAATAGTTACACTTAGTTTAGATACTAATACGTTCATAAGTAAAATGAAAAAACTTTCAAATTTGACTTAAAAAAATACTAAAATTATGTCAAAAATATTATAATAGTTTCATGAAACAGATAGCTCTTGTCCTGATGAGGAAAACTTTTCATTTTCAAAACGCCGACGAAAATAGGGAATAAAGAATCTTCAACATTTTATGAATTCTTTTTTGGTCTGAAGTATACCAGTTAATAACTTATTGAGTACCTTTTAATCTACAATTTATAACTCAGACAAACAACATCGCTTAACTAACATCTTTTTAATTAAACTATTATAATATGGATGATAGAATTAATAAGTT
Organism: Andricus curvator; assembly: GCA_932195095.1. Taxonomy (NCBI): domain Eukaryota; kingdom Metazoa; phylum Arthropoda; class Insecta; order Hymenoptera; family Cynipidae; genus Andricus; species Andricus curvator. Next base: position 118,137 of record CAKNYM010052109.1, read on the forward strand.
TGTTGAGGCTTTTGCCGAATGTGGGTACACTCAGAAAAAGATTTGGTTCAATGAACAATATTTTGGTTGAATCAACCCTAGAATATGGTTGTTATATGGACAACAAAATATTTGGTTGACACAAGACAATTTTTTGGTTAGTAAAATTTGGTTGATTATACCATACATTTTGGTTGATCGAAGCAAATGTTTTAATTGATCTAAGTAAAACTTTTGATTAATTTAAGCAAATATGTTGCTCCATCCAAGAGAATATTTTAGTTATTTCGGGTAAGTATTTTTGCTGGTATAAGAGTAGATATACAGGCGGGGTTTCTGGACCAATTATTATTAGTGCGTGTCTGTGCTTCTAGAACATTCCTGATGACGTCACAGAGTAATATTGCGCAACTCTGAATTCATGTAACAACAGGTTCAAGGTTATTTCTTATATCAAGTACTTCGCGTAAATACTTTCAAGGTTATATTTTACTTTGTGTTGGCATTTTTTCTACTGCGTCATATAGTTATGGGAAAAAACAAGTATGATTTATTGCTTCCTTACAGATCAAATATTTATTTAGTGCGCAAAAAGGTGCAGGTGTATAGTTGAAATTTGATACGGAGGGCTGTGTATGACATCCTGCTTTGTCTATAAATTTGATTTATTGCTTTCTTATAGATAACATATTTAACTGAAAATTCCTCTCCTTATTTATTTAGTGCACAAATAATCGGTGAAAAAGATTCTTCTACAGACGAGAACCTTCTATACCTCAAAGAGGTAAATATATTACTATTGGAGAACATTCTTGATGACGTCATCAGGAATGTTCTGGAAGCTCAACAGAACGGTCTCGAGGCCAACCCCTCTCTCTCTCTCTCTCTCTCTGTCTCTCTCTCTCACACTCACACACACCCACACACACACACGCGCACGCGCCTTAATATTAATTGGCCCAGAAACCCCCCTGTATATCTACTCAAAAAATCACTCAAAAAATTTTGTTGAATCAATAAACTGACCAAAAAAATTTTTCATTTCCCCAAAATTTTTTCTGAAATCAACCCAATACGGTCAATAAAAGGATTTTTTTGAACGAAGAAAATTTTTTTTCTGTGTTTATGTTTGTATTTTTGAATCAGATCTTGCATTTAAATTTTTACACACTTCCACATATCCAATTTACTTGAAACTTTGTAAAAGTGCGTATTTCCGACGACAATACAACATTCACCAAAAACTACAAAATTAATTTAAAAAAAAAAATTATTTATCAACAAATTAGTTCAATTTTCAACCAAGAAGGTGAACTTCCCACAAAATAATTCATCTTTAACAAAAAAAAATATTTCTCAATGAGAAATGTAATACTTGATTTTAACAAAGTAGTCGAATTTTTAACAAAAAATATCATATTTCAATCAAGAATGGAATGGTTAAATTTTCAGTTTAAAAAATTAATTTCAAGCAAAAAAAAACAAATTTTCTACAAAATGGTTTAATTTTCAACCAAAGAGATGAATCTTCATAAAAAAAAAAGAATTTTTAATAAAGCAGTTAAATTTTCAACTAAAAAAAACTGAATTTTCAACCAATAAGATTAACTTCCCATAAAAAGAGGAATTTTAAATAAAACTCATGAATTTTTTACCAAATAGTTAAATTTTCAAACGAAAAGATGAATTTTTCACGAAAACTTAAATACTTAAATTTTCTGTTAAAAAAAAGGATTTTCCTCCACCAAAAATATCCTTTTTAGTTGAAACTTCAACTATATGGCTCAAAAATTGATATTTCTTAGTTCCAAATTGATCTTGTAGTAGGAAATTAATTTTTTTGGTTAACAACTCATTTCTGTAGGTTGAAAAATCAGATATTTCATTAAAAGTTCAACTATTTGATTAAAAGTTTAATAAGTTTGTTTAAAATCCAACTTTTTTTTCAAAGTCATCGTTTTTGGTCGAAAATTCAACAGTTTCGTGAAACATTATTCTTTCTTTGTTAAAAATTCATCTTTCTTGGTTGAAAATTATTTTTGTTGTTGGAAGTTTAACTTTTTGAACGAAATTCGTCTTTTTGAATTAATAATTTAACTATTTTGTTACAAATTCGTCTTTTTTAGTAGAAAATTTAACTATTAAATTTTTTGTTGAAAATTTTGTTTGTGTGTTTTGTTTTATTTATTCGACGATTTTTGTAGAAAATTAACTTTTTTTTAAAATTTAACCGTTATATTAAAAATTCGTCTTTTTGGCTTGGAAATTAACCAATTTGGTTGATAAATCAACTATTTGGTTGAAAAGTTGACTTTTTTGTACGAATTTAACTGTATTTGATTAAAAATAAAAATATTTTTTATTCGAAATACCAACCAGTTAGTTTAATAGTTGAACTACTGTGTTGGGAATTCTTCTTTCTTGATGAAGATTCATCATTTTAGTTAAAAATTCATCTTTCCGGTTGAAAATTATTCTTTTTGGTTGAAAATTTTCTGTTTATTTGAAAATTCCTCTATTTTGTTGAAAATGGAATAATTTTACTCAAAATGTTAGGAATTTTAATTTATATTAATTTACAGAGACATTAAGGTGCTTCAAATGAGTCGGTTTTTGGAATAATACAAAATACAGGTACAAGGATAAATTTTGTTTAATTTAATATTTGTGCCACATAATCTAAAGGCGTATACATGTGCATCACTAGAGCCCTTTTTACGAAAAATCGTCACCTTGTTTTTTTTTGTTCTTGTTAAATGAAACGCAATTTGAAACGGTGAGCGCCTGTTTTCGGATCACCATAGGTACACTCCCGTTGGGGAGCTGCTCGCTCCCAGGCGCTTCAATCCAGCATATTTTTGATTAATTAAAAAAACAACAACAACAAGACCATTTTTCGAAAAAAGGGCTCTGAGCGGCATTGTATTTTTCCCTTTAGATTACGTGATTAAAATATTACATCAAACAATTCATCCTTGTAGGAGAAAAGTTGTCATTTGTAATACATGGGCTAAAAATCAAGCCCGGAGAAGCACCTTAAACAAACGCTCGTATATGATACCTAGACATGGTCAACCACAAGGTTTATTATTTTACGGTACTGTCTAATATTACGGAATTTTCCGTAACGTAATCCCTGAAAGAGCTGAAAAAGGTCCTTTTTTATACTTTAGTTCTCTGATGTAGGCATGTTGCACGTTCCTGGAGACTAGATCTCTCTGCATAAAAAATCGTCTACCACCTTAAAATTCCTCATAAAGTGTCGGGACAGTCGAAATCACTGTTTACAACCTGGAAGCGGACAGACGCTAAAGTTCAAACCATGGGTCAAGCTACAGGATTGCAATAAAACTGACTGGCGCCTGTCTGTTGTCGGTCAAACACTAAAATCCATCGAGTGCGTCCACTCTTTTCCATTTACATCCTCTCTGAGTTTCTATTCAGTTGCAGACAATGTAAAATGCGCCTCCAGCGATATTTAGACTTGTGGTAGCGTAGGTATGTAGTAGCACTTGACTACAAAAATACTTGCCGTAAATCTGGATCATCAATTAAAACAAAATTCCAACAGATATGATATTCATAGAGTGAATCTGCAACAAATCTTCCCTAACTCGGATGGATGATATCTAGATCGGTATTGGTAAATCAATACTCCATGAACTAAAAATGATGACACAATCATATGATTGTTATCTCCTGATCAGAAAAAATGATATGAGCATTTATCTTCCGCTCTTGCTTTCACTTGTACACTTGTGCAGACACCCTTCGTTTCATTGTCAATGTTGGTCAGCAAAGTCGAGGTCAGTCGAAGAGAGTGGCTGAGGTCACGAACCTTGGAAGCGACGAATAAGCGCTCTCTTGAACATTATTGGCAAAGCAATTAACTATATATTCCAATTGACGTCAAACGCTGAACTTCACTCGCATCGATCAAATTCATGACATTACTCTTCTTAATCAAACTCTTATGTTTGATGAAGTCGACATGAGTGAAGTGCAATAGCTCAGGATCTATTTTATTTTAAGGTTTAATCTTAAAGAGCACCATAAGGTGTTCATCTACTCAGAGAAACAGGTGTCTTGAAGCAAAATCATCATCTTCTTTGTGGTAAGATATTGTTATATAATTAGGAAGCTCGATAAATCTTAGCTTTTGATGTTCGACTGGAAGATATTTAATGTTGGACTACGATTGGGATAAGGATAATCATGCCTTCAGTTCATCATTGGATAATACGAATAATTTTTAGGAATACTGGAATTTTTGGGTATAGATGTTACTTCAATCGTTCATTTCATTATCACTAAAGATTTATGATTTCCTATTGAACTGTTTCATATTGCCGCAAAAGGATAATGTTTGCTGAAAAAAGTTTTTTTCTGAAACAAATAAAAATCCTTTTAACCTTAAATTTAAGAAGGACCATTTGTGTCAAGAAACATCATTTCTACACAAGAGAACATTTCTTTGAGTTGACAAAGCATTACGGACCACGTCAGACACTTGCCAGTTTTCCTTTTCAGTGTCAGAGGAGGACCAGAATTGAATTTCTGCTCAGGCTAAAAATACCTCAATCCTACCAAAATTGCTAACGTCTTAAGTTTTTGAACAGCATCTTTTATTTCTTTCTTCAAAACCAGACTTTCCTTTCTCACACGTATCAGGTTTGAATCAGCAAAATAAACTTTATGCTCGCTTTATGCATCCGTGTTCGAGACCAGATCAGCTCTGATATCAATGTCAAAAAAAGATACTGTTAAAAAACCCCAGCTTATGATTATAATCGAGATGTATAAACTGATATGAAAATGAGAATTGATACCTATAAAAGTGCATTCTTTTTGCATTTATCTTTATCCCGAAGGAGATAAGCATAATTTGAGAGTGTGGCGAGCTAATTTTCCTCTTTCTGGTAAGGTACGAATAGCAGGTAGAGGGAAGGCTGGTGTAGACTGGGGAAGACTCGGTTGAGGGAATCGAAGAGCAAGGTGCGCTGACCTATCGCGGCCTCCAGCAAACTACTCGAGCATTGTCCTCTGGTAGGTTCTGCACGCTACTTGATGATCCTCCAAGGCACTTACTTCACTTGATTCCGCTCGGTTCCACTTGGCCTGACTGGGATAGACGTCACAAACTTGGAAGTTGGAAGGAACTAGCCGCACGTTTCCGGCTAATAAGGCAATCAGGAAAGTTAGGGACAGACCAGATTAAGTGAGATAAACTGAACCTCTCTCTTTAGCTCCTCAGCTCTTTAGCTCTATATCACTGACTTAAAGACACCTTTAGCACTTAAATTCAATTTTCCGAATCGTCATATGTCAGCTAATTTTAGAGAAGCTAAGTTCAATCCTCATTTTGATTTGGCGTACCTCGAAGATTCTATTTTTGTAGCAGACAGGTTTTGTAATTAATTCTTTCTGGTTTAGAATATTATTAGTTTGAGTTTAATTAAATTAATTTGAACTCACTTCAATTACTTTGAATTTTATGTATTCTTTTTGATTTTTTTTTCAATTGCTTGGAATGCTGTTAAATTCTTCTACATTCTTTTGAATTCTTGAAACTTCCTTCAAATCTTCTGAATTCTGGCGAATTCCTTGAGTTGCCTGAATATCTATAAATTCTCGTAATTATCTGATTTCCTGGAATAACTCTAAATTCCCTGAATTCTCTGCACTATTTTAAAATCCTTGGAATTTCTTCAATTCTTGGAATTTTCTAAATGCCTTGAATTCTTAACATTTCCTTAACTATTAGAATTACTGAAAGGTCTTGGATTCGGAGGAATGTAGAAGAATCGAAAGAATTCAAGAAGTTAATCCATTCAAAAGAATTCAGCAAATTAGGAAAATTAAGAGAATTCGTAAAATTAAAAAAATGCAGAGATTTCAGGAGATCACAGTAAAAAGAAACTCAAAAAAGGGAAAATAGAGTAATTTTGCATGAAAAGGGGAAAAATAGGAGAAAGATTTCACATTTCTTTTTACATGTAGAGAAGAAGAAGCAATCATAACAACATCAAATCAAAATATAGTACATTTAAATGAAAAAGGGGAAAAAGAGGAAGTTTTTCGGGAATATGGGAATGAAGTGGAATTTGAAAAAAGGGGAAAAGCAGGGAAATAGGGAAAATACTGTGATACCTGGAATTTAGAAAATAGAAGGAATTCAGGGAATTTAAGGAATTCCTAATAATAAAGGAATCGATAGAATTCAGGTAATCCAGAATATTGAAAGAATTCAAAATAATAAAGGAATTCAGAGAATAGATGATTTTAGAGAATTTGCAGGAATCAAGAGATTCATAGAATTAAGAGAATTCAAGGAATTTAATCAACTGAAGGAATTCAAGAAATTCTAAGAATTTAGAAGATTGCAGATAAATGAATGATTCAAGGGATTTCAAGATAAAAAGATAAATCAAGGCATTCAAAGAATTAAAAGAATTCCGGAAATTAAAAAAATTCAACCAATTTATAAATTGAAGGCGTTCAGAGAATTTAAGGAATTCAGAATGATACACGAATTCAGAGAAATCGAGGAATTAGAAAAATTGAGAGAATTCTAAAAATTCAGAGTATTAAGAGAATTCAAAAAATTTCAAGAATTTAGGAAATTGAAGGAATTCAAGGATTTCAGAAAAATGAAAGA
>CAKNYM010052109.1:144778-157410 GCA_932195095.1 Andricus curvator
TTTAAATTATGAGAATGAGAAAATTTTTCCTATAAAAATCGTTTTTAAAAATAAGTAAGTTACCATGACTTCCCTACTCGTTCATAAAATGTATTAATATCGTAGGTCAATCGATTCGTCTCGGACCAAGGAATCTTTTATATTCTTGCATCAACTTTGAATTATGTCAAAGAAAAAAGTTTTACTTAGCTTCCTTACTCTTCAATAAAATGTATTAATATTATAGGTCAATCGATTCGACTTGAATCAACACATTTTTTCTGTTCTTGCATCAACTTTGAATTATGTTAATGAAAAAAGTTTTACTATAAAAAAACGATTTTCAAAATATATAAATTACCATAACTTCCCTACTCTTTAATAAAATGTATTATAACTGCAGGTCAATCGATTCATCTCAAATCAAGGAATCTTTTATATTCTTGCATCAACTTTTAATTATGTTGAAGAAAAAAGTTCTATTATAAAAAACCCTATTTTTAAATATTATGCATTACCATACTTTCTTGTTTTCCAATAAAATGTATTAATATTGTTGTTCAATCGATTCGTCTGGACTTTATACATATTTTCTGTTCTTGCATCAACTTCAAATTATGTTAATGAAAAAAGTTTTACTATAAAAAACCGATTTTAAAAATATATAAATTACCATAACTTCCCTACTCTTTAATCATATGTATTAATATTATAGGTCAATTTTTCGTCTAGAACCAAAGAATCTTTTATATTCTTGCATCAACTTTGAATTATGCTAACGAAAAAAGTTTTACTATAAGAAACCTGATTTTTAAAATATTATTGAGTGCTAAAAAAATGTATAGAATTCCTGAAAACAAAAACAAGAATCCAACGACCAAATTTGAACAACCACCATAAAATGCTCCTATTGTAATTACAAAAAAATTTTTTTTTCTAATTTTTGTTTTCTTTGGACAAGAATAAAAAAGAGGAAAGAAAAATGAAAAGGCAGCCATCCAAATCCCCTTCCTACTCTTTTTTTTTATTTCTCTCGACTTTTTTATTTTGATTATTATCAAATCACAACACAATAACATTCATAATATCATAATTCATAATATAATATTGTTATTATGAATGTTTTTGTGTTGTGATTTAATAATAATAAAAATAGAGAAGATGAAAGAAATAAAAAAAGAGCAGAAAGGGGATTTGGTTGGTTGCCTTCTCATTCTTCTTTCCTCTTTTTTATTTTTGTCCAAAGAAAAAAAAAAATTAAAAAAAAAAAAATTTTTTTTTTTTAAATTACACTAGGAGCATTTTATGGTGGTTCTTCAAATTTGGTCGTTGGATTCTTGTTTTTATTTTCAGAAATTCTATACATTGACTGGAGTATTGGACGTTAAATAGGATTTTGAATTCGATTTTAATCAAATTTGAAATTCTTAAATTTTATTTAGCTAAAAAAAATGCAATAGATATTTTCAAAAATCCTCAGGTCATTTTATAGGTATTGGTGGTAAAAATAAGCCCTCAAAATTCCATCAATTTATCTGCAGCCGTTTCCAAGTTATCGTGTTCACAAAAAAGTGTGACATCCATACACACACACATCCGCACACACACCCACACATCCGCACACACACATACACACACATCCGGACAATTGCTTAGAACATTGTATTAGACATTTCTGAATCAAGGAAGGTTTAATTAAATGAATTCAAAATTTTTGGAAAATGTTACCATCACAAAGCTTCCTCTATGAGGAAGCAAAAATAACAGTTTTTTTGAAAAAGGGGAAAAAAGTTTATGGGCGGCCCCTAACCTGTTGAACCGTCTAACTTAATCTTTAAATTATATCAATATTCTCAAATGAAAAAAAAATGACTGAAGAATTTAATTAAAAGTATTCCCATACTATAAGTGGACGCTCCCTAGTATTATTATCTACCAGGTGTGTGCAGGCTTTCAAAATAGTAACAGTTAGAGGAAACGTTTTGATTAACAATCAAACGGATAAGAGGAGGAACTAGGAGTCAAAGAGGACTCGAAAGCACGTTTACTATTCCAAGAGTAACACAGCCGAATCGCATCTTCGAGATTTCTATTCCTAGTCTACGAGGAAAACGGCTGTCTTCAACACACAGTATTAACCTATTCTTATACTATATCTGCACTTGCAATGTATTCATATACGTGTACGTATCAAATTATAAATACTTGAGCAAACTCCCTGGCGCGGTACCTGTGCTAATTGCCAATAAGAAAAACCAGACATGAGGATTTCTCATGCCATGTCAGGATTTCTCATGTCATGTCAAGATTTCTCATGTCATGCCAGGATTTCTCATGTCATGTCAGCATTTCTCATGTCATGCCAGGATTTCTCATTGAAATTTAAGAATTTTAAATTAAACCAAAATCAAATTAAAAATCCCATTTAACGTCCAATAATCAAGTTAATGTATAGAATTCCTGGAAATAAAACAAGAATCCAACGATAAAATGTGGACAAATACCACAAAATGCTGCTATTGGAATTCTATACAATAATTAGGATTTCTCATGTAATGTCAGGATTTCTCATGTCATGTCAGGATTTCTCATGTCATGTCAGGATTTCTCATGTAATGTCAGGATTTATCACGACATGTCAGGATTGCTCATGTCATGTCGGGATTTCTGATGTCATGTCAGGATTTCTCATTTAATTTCAGGATTTCTCACGTCATGTCAGGATTCCTCATGTCATGTCAGGATTCCTCATGTCATGTTAGGATTCCTCATGTCAATATTCCTTATGTTATGTCAGGATTCCTCATGCCATGTCAGGATTTCTCATGTCATGTCAGGATTCCTCATGTCATGTCAGGATTCCTCATGTCAGGACGTAGAGTTGCTCAGCTTTACTCGGAAGTGCAGTCTAAAGGCCAACATTCTCTTATTTTTTAGAAACGAGTCAATGGGCCGACGTGCTCAAGAGACTACTGGAAGAAAATATATTTTCAAACTGACACAAGAAATTTAATATCAGAAGTAATGCATCAGGACTACTGAGAAAACCTCCTGCATCAGAATGAAGAAGATTTTTACTTACATTTTCTTAATGGGTTTACTTCACACTGAAGCGAAAAAACGAGAAAATGAGGAAGTTTGTTGAAAAAAGAAGAAAAATGACGAATTCCTTAAAAAAGGGGAAAAGAAGCGAATAGAGTGTGACATTAGGGTGGTCTAGAAATGCATTGGATTTTTTTTTTTAATTTTTACGAATAACGCCCGGTTTGTTCGAATCGAGACAAAAATAAATAAATTTCTCTTTGTTTTGTTTTAAAAGAAATTTAGAGGTGGCGCGAGCCCTATGAAGTTTAACACGTATTTCCCATTAGAAAAAAATACTTTTTTGTAAATTTTATTCAGAATCGTCAATATTAGCTGCATTGAGTTGAAACTCAACATTTCTCTTCACAATTAGCCATAGAATACGAATGAACATTACTTTCCAAATATCACCCCCATAAGTCTGTTTAATAGGGTCCCAAAAAAACCCCATAAGTGAAAAAATGGATTTTGCGAGTTTATGACGCTAATTATGATTTTTTTGCGGTTGTTTTAATGCAAATTGTTTCTAAAAAATTATATACTACTTTATACTGATGAGTAAATGTTCACATAAATTGTTTAAACAATTTATAATTGTTTTTAGCAATTTTTTCTTAGAATGGAGATAGAAAGTCGCAGTTTTTTTTTTAATTTTCAATTTTTTGTCCAATTTTCAACTAGAGAGAGGTGATACAATTTTTAATACAGGAATTGATACTGAAATTAATACATAAATTGGAAAAAGTGTTTAAACAATCTCAATTATTTGATTTTCAATATTTAAATTCATAAAATTATTTAATAACATTCTTATAATAAGACAAAAATATTATTTATGTTCTTAACATAACATAACCTAACAACCGTTCATTGAAGTTAACAAACGTAATTGTTTAAACAATTTATTATTATTTTTAATAATATTATCTTTGAATAATGCTAGATATTTCGTTTTTTTCAGAATTTTGTTACTTTTCGTTCACTTTTCACTTGGAGTGAGTTAATATCAAATTTAAGATCGCGAAAATAATTGTTTAAACAAATTATTATTGTCTATAGCTATCTTCTTTTTTATTAATACTAGATAGTTCCGGTTTTTCTCTGAATTTTTCAACTTTTGTCTATTTTTCAATAATCTCTTTTTTTTCGTGAATATATTTTGCTGGAGGGGGAAAAGTATCAAAATATGTTCAATTCCAAATTTTCCTTTTCTACTCCTAATTATTCCATTTTTTGTTTTTGTCTCTTGTGTACGACAGCTTGTTTTTTCAAATTAATTTTTTTTAACTATTTAAGAAATGATTCTTGTTGAGGTTCACTTATTATTTGTTTATAACTAAAAAGTCAATTGTTCAAATAAGCATGTTTGTTAACTTGCATTAATTATTACCTCACTAAGTGAAAAGTGAAAAAAAAGTTTAAGAGTTTATAAAAAACCGCAACTTTTTAGCAGTTATCTGAGAGAAGATATTTATAAACAATTATAAATTGTTTAAACAACTATGTTTGCTAACTTGCATTATTTCTTATTTTACTGAGTAAAAAGTGGGTAAAATGTTAAACATTCCAGAAGAAACCGCAACTATATTACATTAATAGAGAAGAAGATAGTTATAAACAATAATAATTTGTTTAAATAATTATTTTTTCCAAATTGAATTAATTATTAACTCACCCTATGTGAAAAGTCCACAAATAGTTGTAAATTTCAGAAAAAAACCGCAACTTTCTAGCATTATTGAAATTGAATGTTATTATTAATAATAATAAATTGTTTAGAAAAATAATTTTGTCAGCTCTAATTAATTATTTAACTCGCTCCAAGTGAAAAGTGAACAAAAAGTTGAAAATTTTAGAAAAAACTGAAATTTTCTATCATTATTCTAAGTGAATATTATTAACAATAATAACAAATTGTTCAAACAATTATGTTTGTTAACATTAATGAATTATTACCTCTCTATGATTGAAAATTGGACAAAAAGTGAAAAATTTTGGAAAAAACCGCGACTTTCTATCTCCATTCTAAGAGAAAATTGCTAAAAACAATAATAAATTGTTTAAAAAATTTATTTAAACATTTAATTATCAGTATAAATTATTATTTCATGTATTAGAAACAATTAGCATTTTCGAAAATGCAAAAAAATTATTATTCAGCGCCAAAAATTCGCAACACCCATTTTTTCACTTATGGGGTTTTTTTGGGACCCTATAAAACGGACTTATGGGGGTGATATTTGAAAAGTGATATTCGATTCGTATTCTATGGCTGCTTTCGAACAAAAATGTTGAGTTTCAACTCGATTCAGCTAATATTCAGGATTTTGAATAAAATTTACAAAAACGTATTTTTTTCTTATGGGAAATGCGTGTTAAATCTTCATGGGGCTTGCGCCACCTCTGAATATGATTTAAAAAAAAAAAGTGGATTTATTTTTGTATGGATTCGTACGAATTTCCGGGTATTATTCATACAAATTCGAAAAAATTTTGTTTGGACCACCCTAGTGTGACAACCGTTTTTATGAAAAATGTATACCGGGTGTCACAAAAGGCCCGGGAAAGCTGAATATTTCCTCAGATAAGATATTTTTCAGGGAGGTCAAGGTCATTCTTGAAGGAACTTTCCACGAGGAATTCAATGGTGGCCTTTATTTTAACCTTGACGATGACATTCAAGATCATTTCAAGGTCAAAAAAAATGAAAACCCTCTTTTTTACATCGGGAATCGATAGACCGGGAAATTTTACGTTCAATATGTACCCTGGTCATATATAGGTACATTGAGACCTTGAAAGGGGGTTTCCAGTTGGAAAAAATTGACCTGAAATGACCTTGAAATGACCTTGAAGGTGACCTTGAAAGGGGGTTTCCAATTGGAAAGAATTGACCTGAAATGACATTGAAGGTCATCGTCAAGGTCATGTCAAGGTTACTACAGAATACGCCTTGTTAAAGTTAGTAACTTTGCTCGTTACGAAAAAAATGTGAAAAGCTTCTATTCCCTGAGGTATGCAGACCTTGTTTAAGTTTAAATGACCTCCAAGTGACCTCCAAGGTTACAATTTACCTGTGTGTGACTTGGGTACATATTTGAACCTAAAATTTCCCGCTCTATCGATTGCTGATGTGAAAAAACGGGTTTCCATTTTTTGTTTAACCTTGAAATCACCTTGAAGGTCATCGTCAAGGTCAAAGTCAAATTCACCATTGAATTCCTCGTGGAAAGGTACTTCAAGAATGACCTTTACCTCCCTGAAAAATATCGTCCTGAAGAAATATTCAGCCGTTCCGGGACTTTTGTGACACCCAGTATAAATAAGCTAGGAAAACATGTTTTTCCTCCCAGGGGATCCATCGAATGGTGACTGACGTCAAGGGACGTCTGTCACTTGAGTTCCTCGTTCTTTTTCTTGTTTTGCCACGCCTTCATCATTTTGGTTTTTTAATGTTCCGCACGTTACAACTTATTCAAAGCCAACTGTTAATTCCACGCTAAAAGGATCGTCCTTTGTCTTTGCGGGAATTTCGCCCACGTGACAAGAGCCTTTAGGACTTGTATGTTGGCACTTTCCTACCGGTGCGACTGGACGAGGTAGCTTTCGTGTTTTATGTAAATGCATTCGTGAGTCCTTCTACGACAAAATCAATTTTTTTCTGCTGCGCCGACTTAAATGGCAACGTACAACGGTCGTGCGTTGTCCCAGGAATGCGTATAGTATGCAGAATGTAATGAGTATATTCAAGCTAGATAAGTCACCAAGTTCCGGATTCATTGTGGAAAAGAAGATTTTTCAAGATATAGAAACAACCTCAAGACAACTTTTCAGTTTTCTGGCTAATTGGTCACTTAATTATAGATTTAATGCTTTCGCGATGATTCATTATAATAAATTTAAAAGAGGTTTTTGTGTTATTAGGGTGTTTTTAGATTTCGATTGCTTCCCTATGTTTTCTGGGAAAAATATTATACGTTTTTGCGATGCAGTTTTGTTTGTCAAATAAAATGCCTTGTTCCGTTTCGATATGATGCTCAGCTAGTGCTGATTGTGTGAAATAGTTTAGCCTGACTGTACTCTCATTTTCTTTTACACGTTGGCTCACCGAACTCCCGGTTTCTCCAATATAGACTCTGCCGCAAGAAAAATAGGTCAACACAACCTACTAAAGAAAGAGAGAGAAAAATGACCACCACCCTACCCTACATTCAAGGTATCATAGAACAAATAGGAAGAATTCTCAACAAACACAACATCAAAACCATATATAAACCATCTACGAAAATAGGACAACTTCTAAACAGCCCTTAAAATAAAAAGGCACCTCTCAGTGATCCGGGAGTATATAAAATCCCTTGTTCTTCTGGCAAAGTCTATATTGGAAAACCGGGAGCGCGGTGAGCCAACGTGTAAAGAAACATGAGAGTAAAGTCAGGCTAAAACATTTCACGCAGTCAGCACCAGCTGAGCATCATATCAAAACAGAACTTAGCATTTTTTTGTAAAAAAAATGTACTTTACCGTCAATTTTTTTATGATATCTAATATATAAGTTTCTACAAGAAACTACAAAAAAAAAAATAATTTTTTTTTCAAACTACAACACTTTCACCAAGAAGTTTTGCTATTGTAATAAATCACGTTGAACTGTAGTTCGATTATTGCAAATTGAAACTTTATAAACCATTCCTAATTTTAAAATAATTAAAAAAGTTAAAGCTCTTATTCAATTCGAAATCCTATTCAAACATTGTTTCAATCTAAAATATTACATTTTAACCCATTTAATTTCAAATATTTTAATTCAGGAAGAAATTTCTTTTAAAATATTTAGCAATATTTTACTTTTGCATCAAAATAAGCAATTATAAATAAAATATCAAAAACTAAACAATATTAAACTGAATTATTTGAAATAGAAAGCCTTGAATCGTTCATATTTATTAGTATTCAATTGAAACTTTGAAAAAAAACAATTTTAATTAATCTATTTAATAAATGTTTAATATTTAAGTAAAATTATTGAATTTTGATGCATAAATAACAATTGAACAATTATCAATTTGGAAAAAATTTGAGTTAGTTTAAGAGATATTTACAAGTTTTGAGAAGATTAAAACTTAATTTAAGACTGAAAAGATTACGAAAAATAAAAAAATTAATTTAGATTCGTGAAGATTTCGCAATAAAATTTTTAAGCTTTTTAAGGATCTTTAAACGTTTCAAAAAATAGAAAAAATTTCTTAAGTTTTCTGGAAAAATTTTAAATGATTTTTCATTTTGAACAATTAACTTTAAAAGAATATTAAAAAAAATTAACTTTGGATATAAATGACAATTGAACTATTATTAATTTGCAAAATAATCGAGTAAGTTTTAAACAAATTTCTAAGTTTTTGAAAAATTCCAAAATAATTCAAAACGTGAAAAGATTTCAAAACATTGGAAACACAATGTACATTTTTGAAGATGTCGAACACAACATTTATGAGCTTTTTAACAAAATTTTTAAGCATTTTGAAAGGTTTTAAATAAATAAAAAAGATGTATCAAAATTCCTAGAAAAACTAACAATAATTTTTTTCGAAACATTAAGTTTGAATGAATATTTAATAAGATTTCCAAAATTTTCAAAAAAATAATCTGGATGATCTGGAAAATTTAAAAAAAAATTTCAAAGACATTGAAATAATTTTCCCTTTCTATTTTGTTTTAAACTTGAAATGTCATTTCTGAAAATTTGAATCATTAATAACTTTTTATACTAATTTTCGACAAAGTTGAAACATATGCACACATAATTTTGAAAATTAAATTCAGATACTCATTTCACAACATCGCAAACAATTAAAGAAATTATATAATTGCAATAGATGTATTTTAAGTGAAAAATAAACTTTTATTATACAAATAATTGCCAATATACAATCACATAATCTTAAAGTTAATAATAAATTTATGTGACTTAATAGACAACAATTTAAATTCAATCTTTGTGTAATTCAATATTGTGAAAAAATGAATAGTCAATAATAATTAATTAATATGTCTATAACATAAAAGGCAATAAACAATTATTTTCACTAAAACATTCAAATAATTTTCACCTTAGATATATTTTTCTGCAAATCCGAATTATTAATAACTTTTTGAAATAATTTCATGAAAAATTAAAAATTAAAATACTTATAATTTCGAAATCAGAATGCAGATACTTATTTCACATCGCAAAAATTATATAAATGGAACAAAGGTATTTTAAATATAAATAAACTTTTATTATATGAACATTATCATTTTTCTTTTAAATTTTTAAAAAAATTTTACTTTCATTTGTGAAATTTTGATTTATTAGAAACTGTTTATACTAATTTTCGACAAAGTTAAAACATATATAGACATAATTTTGAAAATTAAATTTAGATATTCATTTCACAACATCAGAAACATTTGACAAATTATATAAATTAATTTCTTAATCAGTTTACAACGTAAAAAGCATCACACAATTATTTTTATTGAGACATTCTAATAATGTTTACATTATATGTTTCTTTTTTGAAATTTCATTTCTATACATTTAATTTATGAATAACCTTGTAAATTAATTCAAAAAAATTAAAATATATGTTTATATAATTTTGAAAATTGAATTCAGATACTCATTTCACAACATCGCCAAAAAATGGCAAAAAAAGTGTATAATTGTAATAGAGGTTTTTTAAAGAAAAAATAAACTTTTATTATAAAAATAATAGGCAATATTCAATCACATAACCGTAAGGTAAACTTTGATTTATTGTACTTAATTTAAAAACAATTTGAATTCAACCTTTATGTAATTTAATATTGCGAACAAAATTAATGAGCTAATAATCAATTAAACACTTTGCAACTTTAAAAGCATTAAAATATTATTTTTATTGAAACATTCAAATAATTTTCACTTTATATTTTCCTGAAAATTTGAAGTATTAATAATCTTTGAAACTAATTTCATAAGAAATTAAAAATTAAAATACATATAATTTCAAAATCAGAATGCAGATACTTATTTCACATCGCATAAATTATATAAATGGAACCGAGGTATTTTAAACATAAATAAACTTTTATTATACAAACATCATCGTTTTTCTTTAGAATTTTGAAAAAAAATTTTACTTTTATTCGTGAAATTTTGATTTATTAGAAACCTTTTATACTAATTTTCGACAAAGTTAAAACACAGGTACACATAATTTTAAAAATTAAATTCAAATACTCATTTCACAACATCAGATACATTTGAAAAATCATGCAATTGGAAAAGGTGTAGTTTGAATAAAAATAAACTTTTATTATGAAAATTATATCCAATATGCAATTATATAACAATTATATAAGTTATTAATTACTTAATCAGTTTACAACATAAGAAACACAATTATTTTATTGAAACATTCTAATAATGTTTACATTATATGTTTCTTTGAATTTGAAATTTCATTTCCATACATTTAATTTCTTTATAACTTTTTAAATTGATTCAAAAAAATTAAAATATATGTAAATATAATTTTCAAAATTGAATTCAGATACTCATTTCACAACATCGCCAAAATTTTCAAAAAAGTATATTACAATTTGAATTCAATTTTTATGTCATTCAATATTGTGAACAGAATTAATCAGCTAATGATTAATTAAACACTTTGCAACATCAAAAGCATTAAACTATTATTTTTATTGCAATTTTTTTTATTTCTATTGATCCTTGTTATAATAATCATCCCTGGCGAAAGTTTAAATTAGGAATTCATTCCTAATCAATCCGAAGTCATCCGAATCATTCCGGAATCTGTATCCGAACCAGTCCGAGATAATCCGAACCAATCCGAAAAAAGTTTTACATTTCGTTCGATCGAAATCGGTTAAAGCCTAATCAGACTCAATCCGATTCAATCCGAATGAATCCGAACTCGGATTGACTCAAACCAATTTTCAATCCGAATGAATCCAATGCAATCCGATCTCGGATTCATTCAGATTCATCGGATTGCAAATCGGTTTAGGGCAATCCGAGTTCGGATTGATTCGGATTCATTTGGATTGAAAATTTGGTCCGGATTGGTTCGTATTGATCCGGATTGAGTCGAATCAATTTTTAACCGATTTGGATCGAACAAAATGTAGAACTTTTTTCGGATTGGTTCGAGTTGATTCGAGTTGGTTCGGATGCAGATTCCTGAATGATTCGGATTCATTCGGATTGAAAATCGGTTTAGGTCAATCCGAGTTCGGATTGATTCGGATTCATTTGGATTGAAAATTTGGTTCGGATTGGTTCGGATTGAACCGGATTGAGTCGGATTAATTTTTAACCGATTTGGATCGAACCAAAAGTAGAATTTTTTTCGGATTGGTTCGGATTGATTCGGGTTGGTTCGGATACAGATTCCTGAATAATTCGGAATGAATTCCTATCCGACACTTTCGCCAGGGATATTAAGCAAATCGTATTTTACAATGTTGTCATTCAAGATGCTTGAATAATAATTTATAAAATGTTTAAATTATTATGTTTTAATGTGTCTGGAAATTTTTTTAACAATGTAGTTGCAATACTAAAAAATCATTAATTTTATTGTTTTGTTTGAACAGCTTGTTAGCACAAAATATCTTTTTATTATACCACTTTCAGTATTTTTCTAAATATCTATATGTAGCTATTGAAAAACTCGTAAAGGGCTTAGTTTTGTCAATCGAGATAAAATTCGTCTGGTTTTAGGACCGGTGACGCCCTCTGATACGGGAGAGTCTCTCCTTTAAAAAGTAGGTCGAGATGATAAGACTTATCGTGCCGTTATGTATGGAGACTGCAATAATCGATAGACTGCGCCTGTATTCAGGGGCGTGTCTGTGATCTAAAGGAGCTGAAGGCTCCTCATTTAAAAGTGTAAAAGTACTTTATATAATTGTTTGAAAAAATATTTATTAAATAATACAATAAACAATAAATACGACCTACTGCAAGATATTCTTCCATCAGTGAAATTTGTATCTGTTTTAAACAAAATCTCTCATATTCTGTCAAAAAAGCTTATAGAACTTATGAAGCTTATAGAATTTAGGGTAGAAAAGCTAGAAAAGCTTATAGAATTTCAAAACATTTGGATTCGCGGATACAGTAATTTTCATAATTATACTTCCAAATATTTATTTTAATCCATTGAAATCTTTGAAATCTGTTGAAATTTGTAAAATCTCCCTAAATTTTTTAAATAATTGGAGGTCCTATAAATCTTGATCTGCTCCCCTTGAGTTGTTTAAATCTTTAAAAAAATATCTCATATTCTGTCGAGAAAGCTTATAGAACTTATTAAGCTTATAGCATTTGAGATCGAAAATCTAGAAAAGCTTATAGAAATTCAGAAGTTTTTAATTCGCGGATAAAGTAATTTTCATAATTAAACTTCCAAATGTTTATTTAAATGCATTTAAATCTTTGAAATCTGTTGAAAGCCATTGAAATCTTTTAAATCTGTTGGAATCTATTGAAATTTGTAAAATCTCCCTAAATCTTT
>CAKNYM010052109.1:197317-220922 GCA_932195095.1 Andricus curvator
TAAAAAATCAGAAATCTGTATAAATATAAATAAAAATATAATATAAAATATCATTTTTAACCAATTTCTGTAGAAAATAACACTCTGGAACAACAAATAAAGCAATTTCAATCAGGAAAAATTCATGACAGGTTTTCATTTTTCTTTATATTTGTTCCATTTTTCATTTTCATTTTTTTTTCTTTTCATTTTTAATTTTTTTTCTTTTCATTTTTCATTCTTTTTTCTTTTCATTTTTCATTCTCATTTTTAATTTTTTTTCCTTTTCATTTTTTTTTCTTTTCATTTTTCATTTTCATTTTTCATTTTTTTTTCTTTTCATTTTTCATTTTCATTTTTAATTTTTTTTTCTTTTCATTTTTCATTTTTAATTTTTTTTTCTTTTCATTTTTCATTTTATTTTCATTTTTCATTTTCATTCATTCATCTTGAGAATCGGATCATTCTGAAGCGCAATTTTCTGATGAAATAAAAAATCAGAAATCTGGATAAATATAATGTAAAATATCATTTTGATCCAAATTCTGTAGAAAATTACACTCTGGAACAACGAATAAAGAAATTTCAATCAGGAAAAATTCATGACAGGTTTTAATTTTTTTTTCTTTCTTTTAAATTTTTTCTTTTTTTTTTCTTTTTAATTCATTAATCTTGAGAATCCGATCATTCTGAAGCGCAATTTTCTCATGAAATAAAAAATCAGACATGTGTATAAATATAATATACAATATCATTTTGATCCAATTTCTGCAGAACATTACACTCTGGAACAACAAATAAAGCAATTTCAATCAGAAAAAATTCATGACAGGTTCTCATTTTTTAAAATATTTTTTCCTTATTTCATTTTCATTTTTCTTTTCATTTTTCATTTTTTTTCTTTTCATTTTTCAATTTCATTTTTCATTTTTTTTCTTTTCATTTTTCATTTACATTCTGAAGCGCAATTTTCTGATTAAATAAAAAATCAGAAATCTGTATAAATATAAATATAATATAAAATATCATTTTGATCCAAATTCTGTAGAAAATTACACTCTGGAACAACGAATAAAGCAATTTCAATCAGGAAAAATTTATGACAGGTTTCAATTTTTTTTTCTTTCTTTTTAATTTTTTCTTTTTTTTTCTTTTTAATTCATTCATCTTGAGAATCCGATCATTCTGAAGCGCAATTTTCTCATGAAATAAAAAATCAGACATCTGTATAAATATAATATACCATATCATTTTGATCCAATTTCTGTAGAAAATTACACTCTGGAACAAAAAATAAAGCAATTTCAATCAGAAAAAATTCGTGACAGGTTTTCATTTTTAAAAATATTTTTTTCCTTTTTTCATTTTCCTTTTTTTTTCTTTTTTCTTTTTTACATTCTCATCATAATGAGAAAGTATTGGTTTTATGTGAAAAATGACTTTCGCGGATTCCATCAAATGTCGACGTTTTGAGGCCCCCTGAGTCAGAAAAAATGGTTTTTACGTCGGTGTCTGTCTGTCTGTCGTTGTCGTCGTCGTCGTCGTCGTCGTCGTCTGTATATCGGATAACTTTTGAAAGACTAATCGGATTAGATTGTGCTTTGGCACACAGTTTCAGGGGGCAAAAAGAGGAATCGAGTTCGTTAACCAGCCATTTTGGATGAAAATTCAAAAAGTTAGAGCATTTTCAAAAATTTTTAGACCACTTTTTTCCAAATTTCAAAATTATATGTGCGGGCGCTTATAGTACTCGAAAATCTAAACAATTTATCCTTACGACTTTTTTTGATGAAAAGAAAATTGTCCAATTTTATTTTACTTTTTGTAATGTATTTCTAAGGAGTTTCGGCAAAGAAAAGATCTCAGTAACTCAAATATTTTTCAGCCAATATAAAGTTATAGATTGGATTGAATCTTCAACAAATTCCGTATTGAGCGTAAACTAAATTTATTTCCTAATGCACGTTCTTTACGGTCAAGAAATAGGTGAAAGATTTTTTTCTGGATATCAGAGGCAAAATCGTGTTATTTGAAACAAAAGAAAAATTGTCACAATATGAACTAATTAGAAATACAATCCTAATCTTAAATCGCATGAAAAGTTAGGAAAAGTACGATTCTAATCGTTTAAATTTTTCAAATTCAAAACTATACTTTACCCAAATCCCCAAAGTATAGATAACATCATCATCCTTATTCATCAGTCAATTACCTGAAACAAACAAAAAATATCCATTAAAAACACTAAACATCATTTAACACAAGAGAGCAAAAAATTGCAAAATAAATGAATTTTTAAAGAAATACTTAAATTGTGCACAAAAAATATCAATTTTTAACAAAAAATTGAATAGTTGAACTTTCAGTTGGAAAAATTAATTTTTAACAAACAAAAAACTATTTTCAACAAAAAAGTTCAATTTTCAAACTGAATGATGAATTTTCAACTAAAGTGATGAATCTTCAACTGAAATAGTTGAGTTGTCAACAAAAAAATTAATGTTTACTAAAGAGGATAAATTGTCAACGAAAACTTAAATAATTAAATTTTAAATTAAAAAAATTAATGTTCCCTTCCCTTCCCTTCCCTTCCCTTCCCTTCCCTTCCCTTCCCTTCCCGTCCCTTCCCTTCCCTTCCCTTCCCTTCCCTTCCCTTCCCTTCCCTTCCCTTCCCTTCCCTTCCCTTCCCTTCCCTTCCCGTCCCTTCCCTTCCCTTCCCTTCCCTTCCCTTCCCTTCCCTTCCCTTCCCTTCCCTTCCCTTCCCTTCCCTTCCCTTGCCTTCCCTTCCCTTCCCTTCCCTTCCCTTCCCTTCCCTTCCCTTCCCTTCCCTTCCCTTCCCTATTCCTTCCCTTCCCTTCCAAGAAAACTATCCACCTAGAAACACTACCCGAATCGGGTAGTGTCACGCCTACCCTGAAAGGGAAATGGCTTAATGGTATACATACAATGTTCAACCAAACGGATGAATTTTTAACTAAAACTATTTAATATCCAATTGGAATAAGTTGAGTTTTCAGTTAAAAAAGTGGTTTCAACAACAAAAAAAACGTTGACTTGAATAGTTGAATTTTTTACCAAAAGGATGAATTTTCAACCATAAAGATTAATTTTCTACAAAAAAAAGACGAATTTTCCACAAAACACATACATTTTCGAACGAATAATTCAATTTTTTATATAAAAAATATAAATTTTAAACTAAATAGTTGAATTTTCATCCACAAAAAGATAAATTTTCAACCAAAAATAGAATAGTTGAATTTTCTGTTAAAAATCTAATTCTTAAAAAAAAAAAAAAAAAAAATTTTCAGAAAAATAGTTAGATTTTCTACTGGAATAGTTAAATTTTTAGTTAAAAAAATAGATTCAAAAAAAATTAGTTACATTTTCAAAAAGAGATCAATTCTCAATTAAAATGATGAATCTTCAACCAAAAAAATTAATTTTTAACAAAAGAGTTTCACTTTCAATTAATTTATTTCATTTACAACCTAAAAGATGAATTTTCAACTGAAATTATAAATATTTAACTGAAATACTTTAATTTTCAAAAGAAAAGAAGAATCTTCGAAAAAGAAGATTAACTTTCAAAGAAATTTTTTTTTTTCAATTTAAAATTTACTCTGCCAAAAAAATCAATTTTTTTTACAAAAGACGTGAATTTTCAACGAAATAGTTGAATTTTCAATTAAAACAGATAAATTTTCACCAAATTGTTAAATTTTGAATTAAAAGAAGATCAATTTTCAATCCGAAATGGAACAGTTAAATTTCAAATTGAAAGAATTAATTTTCAACCAAACTGATGAATTTTGAACTAAAATGATGAATCTTCAAATAGAATAGTTGAATTTTTCATCAAAAAGATTAATTTTCAACCATAAAGATTAATTTTTTACAAAAAAGACGAATTTTCTACAAAATACGGAAATTTTCGAACGAATATTTTAATTTTTTTAATGAAAAATATCAATTTTCAACCAAGCAGTTGAATTTTCATTCCAAAAAAGATAAATTTTCAACCGAAAATAGAATAGTTGAATTTTTTGTAAAAAATCTAATTCTTAACCAACAGAGACGGTTTTTCAGCAAAATAGTTAAAATTTTCTACTGGAATAGTTAAATTTTCAGTTTAAAAAATTGATTTTCAACGAAAATTTTTAACCAGATATGATTTCTCAATTAAAATGACGAATCTTCAACCGAAATAAATTTTAACAAAATAATTCATCATTCAACAAATTATTATTATTATTATTATAATTCAGAAATATTTCTTCTTTGAAATACTTCTGCTACTCTAAAAACTACTTGAAGTACATTCTTTATTTTGAATTTGAAAAAAATTTCTAAAATCCGAATTATAATTCTTTTAACAAATTCCCGTTCAATGTCAAAAATTCCTTCTTCCAAGTGTATTCGAAATAATAATTTTTCGATCTAGAAAAGAGAAGGAAAAAGTTCTGTCGCGCCCTATCCCTTTCCCAGCTTTATGATTTCTTTACAAAAATTGTCAGAATTATTCTATTTGAAAATTTATGATGAAAACGTCTTTTCTATCCATGCGTCAACTTTGAATTATGTCAATGAAAAAAGTTTTACTATAAAAAAACAATTTTTAAAATATATAAATCAACATAACTTCCCTATTCTTTGATAAAATGTATTAATATTATAGGTCAATCGATTCCTCTGGAACCAAGGAATCTTTTAGATTCTTGCATCAACTTTGAATTATGCTAATGAAAAAAGTTTTACTATGAGAGACCGATTTAAGAAATATATAAATTACCATAACTTCCCTACTCTTTAATAAAATGTATTACAATTGTAGGTCAATCGATTCATCTCAAACCCAGGAATCTTTGATATTATTGCATCAACTTTGAATTATGAGAATAAGATAATTTTTACTATAAAAATCAATTTCAAAAATATATAAATTATCATAACTTCCCTACTCTTTGATAAAGTGTATTATTAATATTATAGGTCAATCGATTCGTCTCGAATCAACACATCTGTTCTGTTGTTGCATCAACTTTAAATTATGTTAATGAAAAAAGTTTTACTATAAAAAACCGATTTTCAAAATATATAAATTAACATAACTTCCCTACTCTTTGATAAAATGTATTAATATTATAGGTCAATCGATTCGCCTCGAACCAAGGAATCTTTTATATTCTTGTATCAACTTTGAATTATGTTGAAGAAAAAAGTTTTACAGTGGAAACCCGTATTTTCAAATATTATGCATTACCATAGCTTCCTTACTCTCCAATAAAATGGATTAATATTATAGGTCAATCGATTTGTCTCGAATCGACACATCTTTTCTCTCTTTCATCAACTTTAAATTATATTAATGAAAAAGGTTTTATTATAAAAAAACGATTTTCAAAATATATATAAATCACCATAAGTTCCCTACTCTTTCATGAAAGCATTAATATTATAGGTCAATCGATTCGTCTCGAATCAACACATCTTTTCTGTTTTTGCATCAACTTTAAATTATGTTAAGGAAAAAAGTTTTACTATGAAAAACCGATTTTCTAAATATATAAATTACCATAACTTCCCTACTCTTTGATAAAATGTATTAATATTATAGGTCCATCGATTCGTCTTGAACCAAGGAATCTTTTAAATTCGTACATCAACTTTGAATTAAGCTAATGAAAAAAGTTGTACTATAAGAAACCGATTTTCAAAATATTTCGATTACCATAACTTCCCTACTCTATGAAAAAATGTATTAATATTGTAGGTCAATCGATTCGTCCCAAATAAACACATATTTTCTCTTCTTGCATCAACTTTAAGCTATGAGAATGAGGAAATTTTTACTATAAAAGTCGATTAAAAATATATATAAAATACCATAACTTCCCTACTCTATAATAAAATGTATTGATATTATAGGTCAATCGATTCGTCTTGAACCAAGGAATCTTTTACATCCTTGAATCAACTTTGAATTATGCTAATGAAAAAAGTTTTACTATAAGGGACCGATTTTCAAAATATGTCAATTACCATAACTTGCCTACTCTTTTATAAAATGTATTAATATTATAGGTCAATCGATTCGTCTTGAACCAAGAAAGCTTCAAAATTCTTGCATCAACTTTAAGCTATGAGAATGAGGAAATTTTTACTATAACAGTCGATTAAAAATATATATAAAATACCATAACTTCCCTACTCTATAATAAAATGTATTAATATTGTAGGTCAATCCATTCGTCTCGAACCAAGGCATCTTGTATATTCTTGCATCAACTTTGAATTATGTCCAAGAAACAAGTTTCACTACAAAAAACCGTATTTTCAAATATTATGCATTACCATAGCTTCCTTACTCTTCAATGAAGTGTATTAATATCATAGGTCAATCGATTCATCTTTAATCAACAGAATTTTCTATTCTCGCATCAACTTTAAATTATGAGGATGAGAAAATTTTTACTATAAAAGTCGATTTAAAAAATATATAAAATACCATAACTTCCCTACTCTATAATAAAATGTCTTAATATTGTAGGTCAATCGATTCGTCTCGAATAAACACATATTTTCTGTTCTTACATCAACTATGAATTATATTAATGAAAAAAGTTTTACTATAAAAAACCGATTTCTAAATAGCTAAATTACCATAGCTTCCTTACTCTTTAATAAAATGTAATAATATTAGAGGTCAATCGATTCGTCTCGAATCAACACATCTTTTCTGTTCTTGCATCAACTTTAAATTATGCTAATGAAAAAAATTTTACTATAAAAAATCGATTTTCAAAAAAAAAAATTACCATAACTTCCCTGCTCTTTGATAAAGTGTATTGATATTATAGGTCAATCGATTCGTCTGAAACCGAGGAAGCTTCAACATTCTTGCATCAACTTTCAATAATGAGAATGAGAACATTTTTACTATAAAAGTCGATTAAAAAAATATATAAAATACCATAACTTCCCTACTCTATAATAAAATGAATTAATATTGTAGGTCAATTCATTCGTCTCGAACCAAGGAATCTTGTATATTCTTGCATCAACTTTGAATTATGTACAAGAAATAAGTTTCACTATAAAAAACCTTATTTTCAAATATTATGCATTACCATAGCTTCCTTACTCTTCAATGAAGTGTATTAATATCATAGGTCAATCGATTCATCTTCAATCAACAGAACTTTTCTATTCTCGCATCAACTTTAAATTATGAGGATGAGCAAATTTTTACTATAAAAGTCGATTTAAAAAATATATAAAATACCATAACTTCCCTACTCTATAATAAAATGTATTAATATTGTAGGTCAATCGATTCGCCTCGAACCAAGGAATCTTTTAGATTCTTGCATCAACTTTGAATTATGTCCAAGCAAAAAGTTTTACTATAAAAAACCGTATTTTCAAATATTATGCATTGCCATTGTTTCCTTACTCTTCAATAAAATGTATTAATATTATAGTTCAATTGATTTGCCTCGAATCAACACATCTTTTCTGTTCTTGCATCAACTTTGAATTATATTATTAAAAAAAGTTGTACTACAAAAAACCGATTTTCAAAATATATAAATTACCATAGCTTCCCTTCTCTTTGACAAAATGCATTAATATTATAGGTCAATCGATTCATCTCGAACCAAGGAATGTTTTATCTTCTTGCATCAACTTTGAATTATGTCCAAGGAAAAAGTTTTACGATAAAAAACCGTATTTCCAAATATTATGCATTAACATAGCTTCCTTACTCTGCAATGAAGTGTATTAATATTATAGTTCAATCGATTCGTCTCAAATCAGCACATCTTTTCTATTCTTGCATCAACTTTAAATTATATTATTGAAGAAAGTTGTACTGCAAAAACCGATTTTCAAAAATATTATTGAATTCTAAAAAAAAGGCAATAAATATTTTTCGAAATCCTTCGGACACACATTCGGAAAATTGCTTAGAACATTGTATTAGACATTTTCAGATTGAGAAAGGTTTAATTAAATGTGTTTGAAAATTTTGGAAAATGTTACCATTACAAAGCTTCCTCTATGAGTCTATGAGTAAGCAAAAAACACTAAAACCATATCTAAATTCCCAAGGCCATCCAGGAAATCATTCACTCCCTGATGCGAGTACAAAGCGTGGGTGTAGCATGACGCCTCCCCCTGTGAATCGCGATAAATGTAACAAATTGCAAATCCAGAGACGACTGTAGCGAAAGGAATGACTCGAGTATAAAGAGTTGAATTGCCGTGATTAGGAGAATCCCTCCCACCTCCGGTGTAAAATGTAATGAAACTCAAAACCTGTCCATCTGATTCGTTGCATCAAGAAATAATTCGAGCGTCAAAAAATAGTCACATCCTGTGGGGACCCAAGTTATGCAAAATGGTTTTCGTTTTTATCACTCATGATGAAAGAGGGTAGGCTATAGTATAGTAGAAAAATATGTCATCCATCATATCTTACTTAGAGTGAATAGATAAGTATCTGATATCTACCCGGCCTGCATATGAAAGCAATCCATCATATCTAGAATGCAGGGTTTTGTCGGTGGCAAAAAAAAGTGTGTCATTTCCTTGGATTAAAGATGATGTCTATGATGGTCTTCAGGGGAAGGTCTAAAAATAATTCTTAACCCACATGTCATCAGAGATAGCCCATCCGGATAGCAGAAAAGTTTCCCTGAACATTCCTGGAAGATTTGGGAAGATTCCCAAGGAAGGTTCCGGGAATGCTCGTAAGGAATTTAATTAATTAAATTAATTATAAAGCAAATATTTTTCACGAATATTGCCGGAACCTTCCTCGGGAACCTTCCTTGATGGACGGACAATTACCTACTTCCAGGACCCTTCTCGGAATGTTCGCCAAAAATTTTCGCATTGTATAAAAATATTTAGTATAATGCAAAAATTTCTTACGAACATTCCCGGAACCTTCCTTGGACACCTTTCTTGATGCACCTTTCTTGATGGAACCTTCATTGAACATTCATGGGAATTCTCCGAAGCTTTGATGGGAATGTTCAGGGAAACTTTTATGCTATCCGGGCAGAGTTCAAATTTTTGTGAAAATATTCAAGAGAGGTGTTTCCATTCGTCTAAATTATAAATAGTATAATTTTCGTACATGTAGGAATGATCAGGAAACATAAAACGTTTTACAAGAAGAATTATATATGTGGAAAAACAATTAAGACGTTAGTCTTGTTTCGGTATGCCCAGCAGCCCAGGGTTCCGATTGGATGGTTGTTAATCAATACCACTTAATTAATATTCTCGTTTGACTAACATGCTTGCCAGAGAAACGCTCTCACGTTTATACTTTTGTGACCACCTGAGGCGATTCTGCTTTTCAATGCTCACTCCACCTGGGGTGAAGGCACGATGCTGTTAAATTAAACAACAAATGAATAGCGAATGGAAATTTCAATCTAGCTATGCTAATTGAAACCGCTTCTGTAATCACAAGATGGTTACTGATTCGACCTACAGTTTTGTAATAAAATTACCTAATTCATTTTTCCTAAACGAGTCTAAAAATAATAATTTGGACTTGAGTTAATTTCAATTTAAAATGATTAATTAGGTAATGAATTAGCTTCAAGATCCTAATTTAAGAATCACTCAAACACAAAAAACACTGAATTTCTTTTATGCAGAAATCTCATTTTTCAGTTTAGAAAAGTCTATCGAATTATAATTTCAAAAATCATTGGTATAATAATTAGGTGCCCGATAATAATTTGTATTTTTAAAAATTTCATGATTCCAATTCTCAGCTTCAAAAACTTATTAAATTCGAAAATTTCTAAGTAATTAAAAGCGATAGAAAGAAAACAATAAAGGGGGAAAATAAATTTGACTTTTTCGAATTTCCATTGAACGTAAACATTCTTTACTGGTATTAAGAGTCAAAAATCGTCGAAGAAGATGGTAAAAAACACAAAACCTACAAAAAGCTTATTTTTACAAATAAATACTAATCTGTCCACTTTTCA
Organism: Andricus curvator; assembly: GCA_932195095.1. NCBI lineage: Eukaryota > Metazoa > Arthropoda > Insecta > Hymenoptera > Cynipidae > Andricus > Andricus curvator. The sequence goes on from CAKNYM010052109.1 coordinate 207,316, forward strand.
ACATATAGGTATTTAAAAGAAGAAATCTAAGCTTTTGTCAGAAAAAAAGAACCCTAAATTCGAAAAAAGTTTAATTTGTTTTTCACCCTCATTTTACAAGTTCAAATATTTTTGTTTTTAAACAATTTTCATGATTAATCGAAACTGTGTACAGTTATTATTACTTGTATCCGACATTGTTCAAATTTGACGGAATTTGATTTAAAATTGTTCAATTCTTCAGGTTTCCAATTTCAAATTGAAGAATATTGAAGGAAAATAAATTTTAATTAAAAATGTTTCAGATAGAAAAATTATTAATTGATAGATTTATAAACTAAAATTTTGAAATTCAAGCTTTATAAACTGAATAATTTTAGAAAGGCCTTGAGAATGAAACTGTTTTAAAATTAGGAATTTAAAACTGCATCATTTTAATCCTGAAAATTATATGAAACAAAATTTTCAAACCAAATACTTGAAAACAAAAATTGAACTAAAAAATTTTCTTCTTTCATCAAAAGCCAAATGTTTAAATGATATTATAATATTATAATTATAATTATAATATTATAATATAATATTTATATTTATAATAATAAAATATCCGAAATAGAAAATTCCCAAATGTAAGCAATTAATTGTTATTAATAAATATTATGTATTTATCAAAAATACAATAATCGAATATTTCTAGGAAAAAAATTACTTTGAATGTTTAAAGTTTCTAAAATTAATGTTCGAATTTAAAACAATAATTGAAAAAAAAAATTTGGTACGACTGAAAAATCCCGAAAAATAATTTCTGGAAGAAAATTGTTTCCAATTATTGTTATTTTTAATGCAAACAATAACTTCAGAAATTTTTAAAATTAAAAATATTTGATTATTGTATTTTTAATAAACAAATCATATTTATTTCAAACAATGTTATCTGTTTAAATTCGAGAATTTTATAATTAGGGAATTTTTAGTTAGGATATTTTATAATTCGGCAATTTTATTATTCGGGAATTTTCAAATTCGGTAATATTATAAACTTTCGGGAATTTTATCATACGGGAATTTTCCAATTCGGGAATTTTATTATTCCGGGATTTTCCAATGGAACAACTGAAAAATCCCGAAAAATAACATTCCCGATACTGTAAAATTTACGAATTGGAAAATTCCCGAACGATTAATTTCCCGAATTATAAAATTTCCAAATAATAAAATTCCCGAACAGTTCATAATTTTACCGAATTGGAAAATTGCCTAATAATAAACTTCCCGACAATTTATAATATTACCGAAATTGAAAATTGCCGAATATTAAAATTCCTGGCAAAAAATTGCCAAATTATAAAATATCCGAACTAGAAAATTCCCGAATTATGGAATTCCTGAATTTGGAAAATTAAAAAAATGGTTTTTAATAAATATTATTTATTTATTAGGAACACAATCATCAAACCTTTTTATAAAAAAAAATTGGTTAATGTTCAAAGTTCTCAAAATGATTGTTTGAATAAAAAATAACAATAATTGAAGAAAATTGTTATACAGATATATATTTTTTTCAATTATTATTATTTTAAATTTAAACGATAATTTTAGAATATTTAAACATAAAAAATCATTTTTTTAATAAAAATATTTGATTATTCTATTTTGAATAAATAATTAATATTTATGAAAGAAATTTTTTAAATTGTTCAAACTCGGGAATTTTCTAGTTCGGATATTTTACAATTCGGCAATTTTCTGCCGAGAATTTTATTATTCGGAAATTTGAAAATTCGGTAATATTATAAGCTATCGGGAATTTTATTATTCGGAAATTTTTCAATTCGATAAAATTAAAAACTGTCCAAGAATTTTATTATTCGGGAATTTTCCAATTTCGAATTTTATTTTTCGGGAATTTTATTATTCGTAAATTTTATTATTCGGAAATTTGATTATTCTGAAATTTCATTATCAGGGAATTTTCCAATTCGGGAATTTTACAGTGTCGGGGATTTTATTTTACGGGAATTTTCAAATTCTGTAATATTAGAAACTTTTGGGTATTTTCCAATTCGGGAATTTTATTATTCGAAGATTTTATTATTCCGGAATTTTCAAATTCGTTAATATTAGAAACTCTCGGGAATTTTATTATTCGGGAGTTTTCCAATTCGGAAATTTCATTATTCGAGAATTTTCAAATTCGGTAATATTAGAAATTGTCGGAAACTTTTCAATTCAGGAATTTTATTATTCGGGAATTTTATTATTCCGAAATTTTGTTATTCGGAAATTTAGTTATAAGGGAATTTTACGGTGACGGGAATTTTATTTTTCGGAAATTTTCAAATTCAGTAATATTAGAAATTGTCGGAAACTTTTAAATTCGGGAATTTTATTATTCAGGAATTTTATTATTCGGGAATTTTATTATTCCGAAATTTTCAAATTCAGTAATATTAGAAACTGTCAGGAATTTTCCAATTTGGGAATTTCAGTATTGAGGAATTTTATTATTTGGGAATTATGAAATTTGGGAAATTTATTATTCGAAAACTGAATCATTCGAGAATTTTATTATTCGGGAATTTTGAAATTTAGTAATATTATAAACTGTTAGGAATTTTCCAATTTGGGAATTTCAGTATTGAGAATTTTATTATTTGGGAATTATCAAATTTGGGAATTTTATTATTCGAAAACTTTATCATTCGAGAATTTTATTATTTGGGAATTTCACAGTGTCGGGAATTTTAATTTTTGGGATTATCCAGTCATTCTTTTTTCACACGGTCGTCTTTTTCACCACAGGTGTATTTGGATTTATTTTTCATTTTGAAAAAGCTTTTTAATTCAATAATAAAATCATTACACATTTATTTATGGATTTTATAATTTGAACGAATAGTTTTTAGAAAATAAAGAATAATGTCCAAATACACTTATGGTAAAAAATCTTTTTTTCTGAGTTTAAAAAAAATTTAACGGAATTTCTGCAGCGCAGGAAACTAGACGGGAGAATTTCACTTTTGCCTCCTTTTCTCGGATCGCGTCACCAACATTCTATTATATTTTATTTTTAAAAATCAGGAATGATAGTCATAACATGAATACATTGACAAATTTGTTATTCTGGAATTTTAAATTGTTTCTTTTTCATATTAGGAAATACAAATCCAGGAAGGTTAACGCGCGCTTCGCACGCGTGCATTTACTGCTATTACAATGATAAAATTGAATTAAAAAGTAATTTCAAAGCAATTTAGAGTCTAGGATTTCAGTTATAAAGTTTCTTCCTTCGTCCCTCCGAGAAAAGTTAGTTCCTCAAACCGGATTTCAGAATTAGAATTTTTAATGATATTGACATCGTACGATTTTTATTTGAACAGAAAAACAGGTTTATAACTATTTACTCATAGGTAGGATTTTTATTACAATTCACAATTAATCAATTCACGACTATAATGCATGTTGTGGCTGAACGATTACGTAATTAATTTAGCACTCGATCCAGGGGAGATATGGTAGACATCCCTAACAATAGAAATCGTTACTATGCAAGAGCATAGACACTTGGGGATTACATTTTCCTGCAAAGATCAAATCATTAGGGATTCTAATAGAAGGATTAGGAGTTTATTATCCACAATTAATAAATAATTTTGGGACATTGTGAAACAAAATATAAGAAAAACTATGAGTTTAAAACATTGCAAACAACTAATCGGAAAGCCTTCATCAAAAACAATTTGACTACACTTCCAATTTTCATTCGGAAAGGGTGACTATTATCAACATGTTTAATTTGCAAGATATTTAACGTCCGATAAACCAATATAGGAAGAAAATAAACAAAATTGTTTTTTCACCTCTATCGGACCAGTTCATTTGGCGTTGAAATATCCCAAAGTTTCGGAAACAGACTGTTTCGATCTTCAGGGGAATCATTGACAAGAATAATCTAAGAGAAGTGTAATCATAATAATCTGACTAAAATTATATGGAGATGAAGAATTTAACAGGAGTAAAATCTACTAACGAATTAGTTACGAAATTTTCGAGTCATCTTTTGGGGTAGAAGTTCAAAGTTATGTCTGGGTTAAAATCCAAATTAGAAGAAAAAATAAGTAGCATCCTGATGTTATTTGTCATACATTTTTATAGTCAATGATTTTATCAGGACTTCTTTTTCAATAAAAACCATTTCAGCAAAGGCCCTTCCACTAGGATTATTCTCTTGATGTAAAACTTCAATCTCATCCCAAAGGAAAAAATGAACACTGTCATTGATATTATTATATAAATGGTCGTTCAGAACATTATCATAATTTGATCTAACACCATCTTGGTGTTGTTTTAGTTTGTCCAATATAACATTTTTCACAATTACAAGTGAGACAATAAACTGCGTTAGTTTTTTTTAAGGTTTCTTATTGCTTTTGACCTAGTTTAATCATTTTATCAACTTTAGAATTCATGCTAAGTGGTGCTGATCTTATAAGTTTTTGAAAGTCTTTTGATATTCTCAGAAATTATGCCATAGTATGGGACAGTCATAGTGCTTTTAGCATCAAATTCTTTTTTCATAATGTTTGAGAATTATTAATTAGGTTTTTGTTGTTTAGTTCTTCTAATCTATTATCAATTTGCTTAGCAATGCCATTTTGTGAAATTTAATTCAGAAAAGGTAATGTTTTACTATTTCTAAGTTACCATTGTTTGGCCGTTTACTCGATTTCCTATCGAAACATCCACTCCAACAGACAATTGCTATTATAAAGAACTTAGTCGATTCAGCCATTCTACTTTCTGATAAAAAAATTCGCAATGATAACTTAGAAGTAGTAAAACATTACCTTTTTTTGAAAAACTTTCCACAAAATGGAATTGATAAACAAATTGATAATCGATTAGAAGAACTTATCATTCTTAATAAGGCTTATATTAGGAAAGTTCATAGTGTTATTATTTTCTATTTCATGTGTAAATTGTAATCTTTTATGAATTGATTCAAAAGTTTTGATTGTTTTTTCAATCTTATGTTTAGGAATCATTAAAAAAGTATCATTTACGTACCTAAAGTATGTGCTGATTTGAAAATATTGTTTATTAGAAATCTCGAATTCTAAGTCTTATTACCATGTCAGCGAAATTATTAGAAATAGGAGAACCCATGGGAGTTCCAAAAGTTTGTATACAACAAATTTTATTAAATTGAAAGTAAGTATTATCCATTAGAAATTGTATTCCTTCATTAAATTTATCTAAAGGTAAGGCAGTAACTTTCCTGACATAAGACCATCTTTTTTCAATACTGTTAAAAACCAAATCTACAGGAACATTAGTGAAGAGTCAATAGCATTTTAAAAACAATTAGGTTTTGGAAGAGCAGAATTTGTAACATTGTTAAAAACTTTTGACATAGTATATGTAGGAAAATTAATAGTGCTAACCACAGGACTCAAAGGAAAATAATTTTTAGGAATTTCAGGACGACCATAAATTCTAGCCGAATCAGTATTTTCTGTAACAAGATCTTGTATATCTATGTTAGAGCCTGAAAAGCCTTTTAGCCTCCAATTGTTATTGTTATTAAAAGTTTTTCTTTGTATAGATTTTAAGGGGTTATTATCAATTTTTTCATAAGTTCATAAGAACTAAACAAAAACCTAATTAATAATTCTAATAACATTATCAAAAAAGAATTTGATCCTAAAAGGACTATTACTATCCCATACTATGGTATAATTTCTGAGGATAGCAAAAGACTTTTAAAAACTTATAAACTCAGCACCACTTTTAGTATTCATTCTTAACTTGATAAAATTTTTAAACTAGGCAAAGATCGATTAGAAACCTTATAAAAAACTGACGTAGTTGACCGTTTCACTTGTAATCGTGGCAAATGTTATATTGGAAAAACTAAAAGACATTCACACATTAGACGAAAAGAACACCAATCTATTGTTAGATTAAATTATAATAATGTTCTTAACGACCATTTATACAATAATATTAAAGACAGTGTTCATTTTTTCCTTTGGGATGAGATTTAAGTTTTGCATCAAGAGAATAACCCTACTAAAAGATCCTTTGCTGAAATGGTTTCTATTGAAAGGAACTGGACAATTGTCTTAATAAAATCACGTATCTAGACCATCTTAATGAATCTTACAATTCTATTCCCGATTTTTTTCTATGAAAATGTATCACAAATTTCCTAAGAATAATTTTTTGGATTCCTTACAATTTGAATACATAAATCAATTTATCTTGACAGTCACTTTTGGTGTTATCTTTATGAGCGCAGGATGCTTTTCCATCCTACTCTCATAATAAAAAATGTTCTTTATAATTTTTATAATTTTCTTCTATCAGTTATACAGTTTTTATAACTTATTTTACATATCATTTTGAAAAAACAATTTTGTGGTTCATTTTCTTCCTATGTTTGATTTGATAACCCGGTATCGACGTTATCTTAGATTGTAACTATTGTACATCCTATTTTGCCGAAACGTTGCCACATGTTTGAAGCTCATAGTTTTGTTTTTTCACCACTTAATTTGGTGGATACAGTTAAATTTCTAAAATATAAATCTGTTAAATCTGTCATTTGTTTACTTCGAAATGGATTAATGTCATAAAAATAATTGTCATCAGCCCAGGGCATCAACTTTGTTTCACATCCAACTGCACACTCGAATGGGAATCAGAGTGATGTTTTATTCCACTTTTTGTGTATTGCTTCAGGCAGAACTGACGAGATTGGCGCAAGTTTTTCTTTTGGTTTATGACCATGGTGATCGGAAGCATATCATATTCGACAAGCTGCACAAAATTGCCTCAGGCTGATAGTCGATGACCGCAAAGTATAAACCAGGGAGGATTCGCAGGAAATTCTACTTTAATGTAGTCTGTGAAACTCAGCACATGCTACGCCTTGGGCGATTACAAGTTTTTTTCTTTTTGGAAGAATAACAGAGGTCTCGTTTACAACGGGAGTAAACATTTATGTTACTTTCTTGGCTGCATTATGCCAAACTATTTGCTAATTTCTGGAAATACAGGTGTTTCATCAAAAGAAAATTTAAGAACGTTCATCTAGTACAATGAAATCTTCAATAGAAACTAGTCAAAAAAACAAATATTTTATCAAATTAACTGCAAAAATCTACAACTTCATTCATGCATTCATTCATGCATGCATTCATTCATCATTCATTCACTTTGTCTACATTGAGGACCCTAAGTTTCCGCTCGCTTGTCGCGTTTTTTTTTCTCACGACATTTTTGATGATGTCAATGTGAAAGTTTATTGGTATAATAATAAAAAAAAGTGATCCTTATTATGTATACATCAGTTTTGGTCTTCAACATGAAGTTGTCCTCCTGGCATGAAAATGCTTCATCATTGATGCAAAACATATCAAGTCAAAAAATGAGCATTGTTATAAATGATTTATAAAATTAAAAAAAACATTCATAGTGCAAATTGCAACTAATTTTGGAAAAGAACTGAAGATAAAGTTGAGAAAAAAATATTGCAGGTAAAATTGTTTATTTAACAATGGTTATTCAGAGTTTTGTGTTTTTGCTTTTTCTTCAGGTAAAGGTTGCAATTCCGATTTAATTTTAATGTTGTATGACAAAAGTCTTCTTTGATCAAATGTTGGAGATACAAATGCACCAAAGACTATTTTAGAGAATCGTCCAAGGAATAATATGAGCCCTATGAATTTAGGATGCAATACTAATTGCACCTTCTACCTAAACACAAAGGAAAAACATAAAACTCGGAATAACTATTGTTATATAAACCATTTAAACATGAAGTATTTTTTTCTAAAGCTCGCCTTAATTTTTCTTTAGAGGTTAGCTACAATCATCAATTTTTCACCAACTTTACTAAACACCCCAAAATGTGAAACAAGTCCAAGTGCTAGTAAATGGAAAAACTTGTTTAACAGTGGAAGAGATAGAGGAAGACATCAAGATTCCAAAAAATATTGTTTCAGAAATTTTGAACCAAGATATCTCTATTGACCAGAATTAACGCTTGCTTCTGGTACACCACAAGGTCGGATACTTTCCGGACAGACATGATGTAGATAGTGGTTCCAAATTATAAAATCCAAGATCATAAGCATCAGTATCAATTTTAAGAAAAGTTGATGCAGTTGATGTTTCACCACTACATTTTCTCGACATGTATAACAATAATAATACATGTGAATATAAGTATGATGGAAGATTCGCTACAAGACGAGATCGTATCCTCAGTGATTGTTCCAGTGAGCCATAAAATGGAACAAAGGGAGCTCAAAGCAAGAATTCAGTTCGACTGTGTCATGCATTTATGATCGACAAGAATCATCATTTTGAAAGACGTGCACATTCGATTCGCATCGATCTTCCATTTGGGATTGGAAATCGGTTCAACGATCGGTGCGAATCACATGATAAAGGTGAAAGGATAAATTACGATGGTAAAATCAGTTTTTGAAATGTCTTCCTTTGTATCAAATTTAAATGTTAATATCCTTCTGAATCTAGATGATCTTTCAAATCTTCACAAAAAATAATCATAGGGAGAAGTTCGTCCCCTCTTTTCATTTATATAAAAACACGTAACCTCCATTGGGTGGTGGTTTTTAGTCGGTAGTTGGTAGCATCACTATAATGATCGAATTAAGATCTTTGTGTATATTCATATATATTAAGATCATTGTAGTGATGATACAAATATCCCGACACTACCGAGAAGTGCGGACCCTTCTTGGTGTGTGTTAGCACATTTTCCACCTTCTCTCGTGAAAAAAAAAAAAAAAATTGGTAGTGAGCATGATAGCGGCAATTTTTTCACTCTCAGGGTAACCTCTTGATTTAAAATTAAAATCTATAAAAGAAAGTAGATTCCTAATCTTATCGATCACTGATAATTAATTCGATTCACTTATTTTCACTATTACTTTCAATAACAGCTCTAACTATAAAAATCTATTTAATACATCACAGACGCAATAATCAAGTGAAATAAATAATATTTTTTACCGAATTATCAATCAACTTTTGTTCACAAAAGTAAATTACATAAAGATGGAAATTAAACGGTTTTGAAATTAAGTAGCATAAATTGATTATTTACTTTAAGGTTATGTAATTGAATATTGGCTATTATTTTCATTATAAAAGTTTTTTTTTTTCTTTAAAATACCTCCATTACAATTATATACTTTTTTCAAATTTTTTCCTGATGTTGTGAAACGAGTATCTGAATATAATGTAAACATTATTAAAATGTTTCCAAGAAAAAATTGTGTAATGCTTTTTATGTTGTGAACTGATTTACTAATCATTAATGTATATATAATTGATATATAATTGAATATTGGATATGATTTGTATAATAAAAGTTTATTTTTATTTAAAATACACGCTTTTTCAAATGTTTTTCATGTTGTGAAATGAGTATCTGAATTGAATTTTCAAAATTATACGAAAATATGGCTTAATTTTTGTGAAATAAGTACAAAAGGTTTCTAATGAATCGAAATTTCGCAAATGAAAGTGAAAAAAAAAAAACTTAAAGTAAAAATGATGTGAATGTTTGAATGAAAATTATAGTTTAATGCTTTTCATGTTGTGAACAGATAAGTATCAGCTGATTCTTTTTTTTAGCAATATTAAATTATATAAAGATTGAATTTTAATTTTTTCTATTAGGTCCAACTTCTCTTGTAAAAAAAAAAAAAAAAAATTGGTAGTGAGCATGATAGCGGCAATTTTTTCACTCGCAGGGTAACCTCTTGATTTAAAATTAAAATCTATAAAAGAAAGTAGATTCCTAATCTTATCGATCACTGATAATTAATTCGATTCACTTATTTTCACTATTACTTTCAATAACAGCTCTAACTATAAAAATCTATTTAACACATCACAGACGCAACAATCAAGTGAAATAAATAATATTTTTTACCGAATTATCAATCAATTTTGGTTCACAATACTAAATTACATAAAGATTGAATTTAAACTGTTTTTAAATTAAGTAACATAAATTTATTATTTACTTTAAGGTTATGTAATTGAATGTTGGCTATTATTTTCATAATAAAAATTTATTTTTTCTTTAAAATACCTCTATTACAATTCTATACTTTTCTGAAATTTTTGGTTGATGTTGTGAAATGAGTATCTGAATTCAGTTTTCAAAATTATATATACATATATTTTAATTTTTTTGAATTAATTTAGAAGGTTATTATTAAATTGAATGTATAAAAATAAAATTTCAAATTTTAAGAAACATATAATGCAAACATTATTAAAATGTTTCAAATGACAATAATTGAGTAATGTTTTTATGTTATGAACTGAATAACTAATCATTAACATATATAATTGATATATAATTTAATATTGGATATGATTTGTATAATAAAAGTTTATTTTTATTCAAAATACACGATTTTTCAAATGTCCCGATGTTGTGAAATGAGTATCTGAATTAAATTTCCAAAATTACATGTAAATATGGTTTAATTTTTGTGAAAACAGTATAAAAGGTTTCTAATAAATCGAAATTTCGCAAATGAAAATGAAAATTTAAGAAAAACTTAAAGTAAAAATGATGTGAATGTTTGAATGAAAATTATAGTTTAATGCTTTTTATGTTGTGAACAGATAATTATCAGCTGATTCTTTTTTGTAACAATATTAAATTATACAAAGACTAAATTTTAATTTTTTCTATTAAGTGACATAAATCTATTACTCATTTTAAGGTTATGTAAATAAACATTGGCTATAATTTGTATAATAAAAGTTAATTTATAAATTAAAAATTAAAATTTCAAATTTTTCATGAAATAATTTTAAAAGGTTATTAACAATTCAAATTTGCAGAAAAATATAAGGGAAAAATAATTTGAATGTTTAAATGAAAATAATTGTTTATTTCTTTTTATGTTGTAAACAGATTAATTAATTATTGACTGTTTATTTTTTTTTACAATATTTAATTACATAAAGATTGAATTTTAATTGTTGTCCATTCAGTAACATAAATCGATTATTTACTGTAAGATTATGTAATTGAATATTGGCTATTATTTTTATAATAAAAGTTGATTTTTTATTTAAAATACAGCTATTAAAAATTATATGATTTTTTTTAATGTTTGTGATGTTGTGAAATGAGTATCTAAACTCAATTTCAAACAATATTTGTACATATGTTTCAACTTTTTCGAAAATTATTATATAAAAATATTAATAATTCAAATTTTTAGAAACAAAATTTCAAGTTTGCAAAAAAATATAAACAAATTTTATCAGTTGAAGTTTCTTCTCTTTAGTTGATTTAATTATTTTGTTCCAAATTTGTCTTTTAGTTATTTATTTTTTATTTTTGGTTGGAAACTGATCTTTTCTATTTGAAAAATTACATGATTTGTTGAAAATTCGTCCTTTTTGGTTGATTTCAACTGTTCTTTTATATAATAATAAAATATTTAAAATATTTTTTGGTTTGGAATATTAACTATTAAATTTTTTGTTGAAAATTTATCTTTTTTGATTCAAAGTTATAATACGTTGTTGAAAAGTAATTTATTTATTACTTTAGTTGAAACTTCATCTCTATGGATCTAAAATTTCGCTTTTTTCTGGTTGAAAATTAATTTTTTTAACAGAACATTTAAATGTTCCATTTTTGGTTGGAAATGTTTTCTTTTTTGGTTGAAAATCCAATTTTTTATTGCAAATTGAACTATATTGTTGGAAATTCAATTTTTTTGTCTGAAAATTTCACTATTCCATTTTTGATAAAAAATTCCATTTTTAAGTTGAAAATTTAAGAATTATGTTGAAAATTTGTTTTCCTTTAGTGGAAAATTGACCTTTTTAAGTTAGAACTTCAAGTATTTAGTTGGAAACTAGTTAAATTCATTTTTAGAAAAATGGAATCGTGGATGTTTAAACCAAAGAAAAATTAAAATTCTAAATTGAAAACAGTCGAATTTTTCCAAAAAGACGATTTTTTAAGAAAATAGTTGAATCCTCAAACATTAAAAAAATTAATTTTCAACCAAAAAGTTGTATTTTTAACAAAGAAGATGAAATTTCTAACAAAAGAGTTGAATTTGCAAACCAAAAAGGCGATTTTTCAACAAATGTTGAATTTTTAATAGCGAAAAATTTTTTCGTCAATAAAATTTTTTTTTCTTCTAAATGTTAAATGTTCAAGCCGAAAAGAGGAGCTTTTTACAAAACTGTTCACTTTCTTACTAAGAAAGGGAATTTCAACAATATTGTTGAAAAAGTTAATTTTCAACTAAACAGTTAAATTTTCAACAAAATATATGAATTTTCAGTTAAAAAAATTAGTTTCAAATCAAAAAATAATAAATTTCTAACAAAAGGGATGAATATTCAAAGCAAAAAAATGTTGTTTTAAAAAATTAAGTTAAGTTTTACTAAAAAAGCTAAATTGTCAATCAAAACTCAAATATTAAAATTTTAAGTTCAAAAAATTAATGGTTAACCAAACAGAAGAATTTTCAACTAAAACTGTGGAATATTCAATTTGAGTAAGTTCAATTTTCAGTTAAAAAAATCACTTTCCATAAAAAAAAACTAACTTAAAAAAACGAAATATTTTTCAAAAAAATACTTACATTTTCAAACAAAGTGATGAATTTTCAACTAAAATTGTAAATCTTTAACTGGAATAGTTAAAGTTTGAACCAGAAAGATGAATCTTTAACTAGAATAGTTGAATTTAAAAATAATAAAAATCATAATTTAAAAAAAAATTTTAATTTATTTTTAATATAATTTAATAAATTTTTTTTTTTAAGATTATTTTTCAAGCAAAGAGATGATTTTTGAACTCAAATGATGAATCTTCAATTTAAAAAAAAAATTAATTATGAACCAAATAGTTGAATTTTCGACCAAAAAGATGAATTTTGAACTAAAAAAGACAAATTTTCAACCCAATAGTTGAATTTTGAACTAAAAAAGATCAATTTTCAACCAACAATGGGAAAATTAAATTTTCAGATAAAAAAATTAATTTTCAACCAATGGTATGTATCATTAAATAAGTTGATGAATCTTCAAACAGAAAATATAAATTTCCAACTAAAATGATGCTTCAATTGGAATAGTTGAATTTAAAAATAATAATAATAATTGTTAACCAAGAAGATTAATTTATATCAAGAAAGACTAATTTTCAACTAAAAAAGTTTATTTGACAAACAAAGAAATGATTTTTTAACTAAAATAATGAATCTTAAATTTGAAAAAAAAAATAATTTTTAACCAAAAAGTTGAATATTAGACGAAAAAGATGAATTTTGAACTAAGAGAGACAAATTTTCAACCAAATAGTTGACTTTTGGACTAAAAATATCAGTTTTCAACAAAAATGGAATAGTTAAATTTTCAGTTAAAAAAATTAATTTTCAACCAAAGTGATGTATATTCAACTAAATTGATAAAGCTTCAACTGGAATAGTTGAATTTTCAAACTAAAAAAATGAATCTTCAACGAAGAAGTTTAATTTTTACAAAAAGGACGAATTTTCAACAAAATACACGAATTTTCAACTAAGAAAGATAAA
>CAKNYM010052109.1:220932-236205 GCA_932195095.1 Andricus curvator
GTTACATTTTCAAAGGAAGAGATAAGTTTTCAACTAAAATTATGAATCTTCCACTGAAATAGTTTAATTTTAAACCAAAAATATGGATTTTCAACTAAAATGATGAATCTTCAACTAGAATAATTGAATTTTTAACCAAAAAGATTAATTTTTATCAAAAAAGATGATTTTTCAACTAAAAGAGATTATTTGTCCACCAAAAATTATAAAGTTGAATTTTTAGTTTAAAAAATTAACAAGAAAGTTAAGATTCCAAGCTACAAAGTCGAATCTTGTAGAAAACAATTGATTTTTAAACCCGAATAAATGAATTAAAAAAAATCATTGTTAACCGAATAGTTGCATTTATCAACAAATAGTTGAACTTTCAAGAAAAAGAGACGGATTTTCAACAAAATATTTGAACGGTTTACGAATAGTTAAATTTTCAACTTACTAGTTTAATTTCTAAATAAAAAATATCAATTTTCAACCAAATAGTTGAATTGTCATCTAAAAAAGATAAATTTTCATCCAAAAATAGAATGGTTAAATTGTCGGTTAAAAATCTAATTTCTAACAAAAAAAACGGATTTTCAGTAAAATAGTTAAATTTTCATTAAAAAAATTGATGTTAAACAAAGTAGTTACATTTTCAATTAAAATGATGAATCTTCAACCAAAAAAAAATAATTTTTAATAAAAGAGTTTAACTTTTAACCAAATAGTTGAATTTCTAACTAAAGAAAGATGAATTCGCAACGAAAAATGCAACAAAAATTTCTATGACAAATTCTGACTTGGAACTGGGAATCTTTTGAATTCCTTTTTTCTAAATCCGAATTAGAATTCTTTCAAAAAATTTCCTTTCCATGTCAAAAATTCCCTGTTCGAAGTGAAATTATATTTCTTTGTGGAAACTTCCTGTCTGAAAATGCAAACGATAACATTTTCTAAAATTCCCTGTTCCAAGTCAGGATAAATGGGGAGTAATCGAATAAAACGTGATAAACCCATTTTTTTAAATTAAAAAAATGATAGTTTCCGTACGTTTGAAATATCATCAATTCGACTATCAAACTGAAGTCAGCGGAAAAAATTTCGAAGCAAAAAATTGCAAAAGGTTTTCTTTATAATTTATTTTCTTTATAATTTCTACGATCAGAAATAAATTCCCGTGTTTTTAATTAAATTCCCGGTAATTTCCCAGTCAAGTCGCCACGTAGTTTGTAGTACGAAATTAAATTCTTTGCGACTGATTGTAACTGAGTTGAAACTCTTTAACTGCATTTCAGTCGCAATTGTAGCGTAGCTTAGCCGACTTTCTTGAGCATAATTCCTTGAGTCGAGTAAGTATGACAATAGGTAGGTTTCATTGTTTCGTCTGGAGGAAGCCTGTTCTTTAAGTACTTTATCCCCTGATGTTCCAGATAGTGATCGAAATGAGAAAGGGGAATTACGGGAAATTCCTATTTTGAATGAAGCCCTCACCTTGCCAAGGTGGTTTCTATCGTACTAGGTCAGTGGTGCTGTGGGTGAGTGAAACCCTCTATATATGTATACTCTAGGGGCTTTAGGGTGGAGCACCGAGCGACCCCAATCGATAAACCCCCGGCCAATGTTCTGATCCTGGTCACGGATCCTGGGGGTGAAACAAGACGATACTTCAGATTAGATACTTCAGGAGAAGCCTTGATCAAAACTGAAAAGCTTTTTCTAGCTTCGGTAATGCTAATTGGAATCAAGCAATGAGAAGGGGAAAAGTTGAAATTCAAATTGCAAACCTATATCCATCTTTAACCTCGCTGGTGCCATTCTAAGGAAAAGAATGGGATAAGCCTGAATCAAAATTTCAAAGCTTTTTCTAGCTTCGTAACGGTAATTAAATTCAAACAATGAAGAGGAAAAAAGTTGAAATTCAAATCGCAAACCTATATCCATCTTTAACCTTGCTTGTGCCATTCTAAGGAGAAGAAGCGGAGAAGTCTGGGTCAAAATTTCAAAGCTTTTTCTAGCTTCAGTAACACTATTTAAATTTAAACAATGAAAAGGAAAAAAGTTGGCATTCAAATCGCAAACCTATATCCATCTTTAACCTTGCTGGTGCCATGCAAAGGAGAAGAATGAGACAAGCCTGGGTCAAAATTGCAAAGCTTTTTCTAGCTTCAGCAACGCTGATTCATGTCAAATAATGAGAAGGAGAAAAGCTGGAGTGCAAATTGAAAACCTATATTTACATTTACCCTGCTGGTGCCATTCTAAGGAGAAGAATGGGACAAGCCTAAATCAAAATTTCAAAGCTTTTTCTAGCTTCGTAACGCTAATTAAATTCAAACAATGAAAAGGAAAAAAGTTGAAACTCAAATCGCAAACCTGCGATTTTTTAATCTTTTAATCCTTCAATCCTGCTGGTGCCATTCTAAGGGGAAGAATGGGACAATCCTGGATCAACATTGCTCATCTTTCTCTAGCTTTGGTAACGCTAATAAAAATACTTCATTTTTCAATAAGGAAAATCCTCTCCATGTTGAAGCAATGTTAACATAATAAGGGAGCATCCACATATCGATTGTCCAAATGACAAGGTTTATCAGCGCCCACAACTCTGTAGCAGCTTCTGATTTGGTCTTCGCGATTCAACACCTTTCCATTTGGTTTCTTCAAGATAGAACCTTTTCACTTGGACACCTCGATATTACGTGACACTCTAAAAGGATGGGAGGAGGTCTTCTGAAGTGCCGGCCAGTTTCTGACTATAAATTTTCCGTCCTTTTATGTTAATCAGGAACCAACAAAGGCTCGGCTGAAATACAAGATTGGGGACATAAAGGGTCCTGACTAGAAATTACTAGTACAGTTGTTCTAGTAAAATTCTGACCACTGCCCTAATTGGAATCGGGACAAATGGGGAATTTCCATATGGGTAGTATATCTTATTTGCAACTTCGCCATCAAGTCGAAAATCGAGAGAATCTTTCTCAATTGCATGTCAAGAGTATGAGAGATGGGGGTTCAACGACATTCCGTTCTACCGGACAATTGCAAACAAGAAGAAGAGAACCCATTTTCCGCTTGCACAAATATTGAACGCAACGAGGCGAAACTTTCTTGGCGCCTATTCAGAACGGATTCGGAGTACGTTACGGACATGAAAACAGAAAATGGATTCCAAATCATTCCCTTTAAACTTTATATGAAGCTACACATTTGTGCGATTCTCAAATTACAGAACGGGTTCTGTTCTATTTTGTTACACGATTTTTGAGCAAGGACATGCAAGTGGAATCCCGTCAAGAGAAATCCCACTGCCTTTTTTTATGATGCTAAGAATTTGTAAGCTAAGGTTAGAATATTTTTTAGGAATATAGAATTTGTAGACCGAAATACGAGGTCTGTCCAGAAGGTGTCTGGCCTCGTGCTCTAACTTTGTACCAGTCGATTGTTCAATTCTGAAACGTAAGTCATTAACCCATCCGTAGACGTTAGGATGAGAATCTTCATCTTGAGGTCGACGCCAGTATTTTGAATGAAATTTAGAATTGTCACGAATAGAATTGTCAAAATGGAATAGTTGTATCGACGATAATACCGAAAGAATCCTCACTGTTTGCATAGTTTCTTGATTTGTAGTCAAATGTAAAAGCTTTCCTTGCCAAATGGGAATTCAACTACCTGGCGCTCGACAAGCCTGTTCATAATGTTATTTTACTTCAATAATTTGAGACTTGGCAGCTCTGACCCAATCCGCGCCAAGTGAAGGACGAATTTCGGAAAAGAAGAGTACAATTTTATTATTATTTAATTAATGAACCTTTAACGGAATTCTATCCTTTCTCATTGTCAAAACCATCTATTCACCATTAGGGGAAGGGGGGCTTTTTAGGGTCCCGTAAGTGACATGGCCCTGCGAATCTTTAGTCGACTAGTGGATACAGTTGCGTAAACGTCTATTCACGTACGCCTCGCATTTCAGGATGACGGAATGCATCGAACAAAGAGTGTGCATTAATTTTTGCCAAAAAGTAGGACATTTATATTCAAAAAACATCGTTGTGACTCAGAAAGTGTATCGTGGTGAGTCTATGAATGATATTCGAATTGAAGATTGGTTCAGGTGATTGAAAAGTGGTCGTACTTTACTGGAAAGTGACCCTCGCTCTAGCAGGCAAAAGCCAAAAAATCTCAAAATGTGGAACGGATGCGAGTGTTAATAAAAAATCGTTGTGTACCAGTGGGAGAAATAAAGGAAATTTTGAGCCAAGATATAAGGATGAGCCCTGGGGGAATGTCGACTGGGTCTTTTGCCACGACAACGAACCTGCCCATTCATCGTAGCTTATTCAGCCATTTCTGGTGAAACACGGCCTTACAAAACTCTGGCAGTCCCCATAGAGTCCTGACCTGGCTCCCTGTGATTTCTGGCTGTATTCCAAATTGAAGTATTCTCTAAAAGGAATCGACTTGAAAACGTAGAACAAATAAAATAGAATGTGGCGAAGCAGATGTTAGCTATTCCAAAAGGTGACATCAAGGAGTACATCCGAATGTGGGAGTACCGCTGGAAAAAGATTGTATCATCCAAAGGGGAGTACTTTGAAGGGGATATCATCGCCATTAAACAGAGTTAACTCTGTTCAGTGACATCTTTACTGCTGTTTTGAAAGATATCGGATTTAATTGACCCAATTATTAAAATTGTTTATGAAGATTTTTGTATTGGCATTAGGGTCTTATGAGAAGTTACATATATAATTACAAACATTCATTTTGTGAAAAATGAATTGGCAAACGTTTCTACCACGGATAGGGGTCCTCCTGAGTGGCAGATATTTAATTGAAGAATAAACTTAAAATTGAATCTTTGGTATGCAATATTTGGTAAAAAAAGGAATTGATGCATCAACTTAGCACTTCTATGTTGCGCAGCTTTTCTCTCTCTTTCTCTCTCCGTCTCTCTCTCTCTCTTTCTCTCTCCGGCTCTCTCTCTCTCTCTCTCCGCATTTCGGAGGGAGAAAAAGAGAGGAACTGCACGACATAGAAGTGCTAAGTTGATGCATCAATTCCTTTTTTACCAACTATTGCATACCAAAGATTCAATTTTAAGTTTCTCAAAGTAGTAAAGAAGGGAATACTCAAAAGAGTGTGAAGTTCGGGAATCATTAAATGGGCTCATCGTCAATAATTGAGTCGTTTCTTTCATGAGCTTCTGTTAATTAAATTTGGTAGAAATTCTTGTATGGAAAGAGAATTCAGGACAGTTATTCAAAGTTGGTATTCTATTCATACTGTCAGGAATGGCAAATAATTTCCAATTAGAAGCGTTTAGAGCTCTCAGATGTTCTACGTTATCAACTTCTCGAGATTACGTGAACCTCAAGAATTTCTATCCGCGCGTTTCAGCATTTGATACTATTCCATCGTATCTCATTTCCCACACTATGTTCTTTGGATTTAATTAGAAACATTATAGCATTGGTTAAATCCACATAAATTAAAGAAGGTTAAACAAAATAGGTTAGAAGTTTAAAAAAACCTGACACTTATCAGTATTCACGATAGCAAAAAGAATTTGCTAGGCATTTCCATCTTACTATTTCTATTCAGTGTCAGTCAAAGCATCTTGGTTTTGTTTAATGACCCACAAATCTCTTTCGTGTTGAAATTTTCTCACAGTTAGTAAAATTCGAGTGAGAAATAATTCCTAAAAATTCGGCCCAGTGGAATTTCAAATAAAAAGGATTACGTTTTAACAAAATTCTCGAATTTTCAACAAAATAGATCAACTTTTAAACGAATAGTTAAATTTTCAACCAAGAAGAATAATTTTCTGATGAAAACACGAAGGTTGAACTAAATACATGAATTTTCAACAAAATAGTTGAATTTTCAACTAGAAAAAAAAATTTTCCACCAAAATTCGGATAGTTAAATTGCCAGTTAAAAAATTAATTTTCAACTAAAACAACATATTTCTCCAAGATGGTAACATTTTTGAACAAAGAGATGGATTTTCAACTAAAATGATAAATCCTAAACTGGAATAGTAAAATTTTCAGTTGAAAAATAAACTTTCAAACCAAATCCACGAATTTTCAACAAAATAATTATATTACCTACCAGAGACATAAATTTTAAACTAAAATGATGAATCTTCAAATTTGTTGAATTTTCTACTAATAAAATTAATTTTCAACTAAATGAAATTAATTGTTAACAAATAATGTAAGAATTGATATTTCAACCAAAAAATATTTCAATTTTAAATCAAAAACAGTTAAATTCAACCAAAAAAGACTAATTTTCAACAAAAGAGTTGACTTTTCAACCAAAAAGGATACTTTTCAACAAAGTTGTTTTTTCAGCTGAAAACAAAAAAGATAAACTTTCAACAAAATACATTAATTTTCAAAAAAAAAAAATTATTATCTACTGAATACTTGAATTTTCCACCTAAGCATTTGAATTTTTAACTAAAAAAGATCGTTTCTCGGTGAAAAATGAAATAGTTAAGTTTTCAGTTGAAAAATTAATTTTCAACCAATAAACGATATTTTGACAAAATAGTTACAATTTTAAAAAAATAGATTAATCTTTTGAAAAAAAGATGAATTCTCAACAAATAACGTAATAGTTGATATTTCAACTTTTTAACCAAGTTTTTAACTTAAAAAGATTTATCTAAAAAAAAAAACGTATTTTCTATCAAAAGTGAAACAAATACATTCTCAGTTACAAACTTAATTTTGAACAAAAAAAAAAAACGAAATTATTGTGATAAAAAAGTCAAACTTGCAATAAAAAATGAATCTTCAAAAAAGTAGTTCAACTTCTAACCAAGTTGTTGAATTTTCAAAAAAAAAAAAAATTAATTTTCAACCAAAATGATTAATTTGTGACAAAAAAAGATGAATTTTTAACAAAGTATATTTATTTTTAAAAACGAAAATAATTGAAGATCAAATACTTAAATTTTCTACCAAAGTAGTTTAATTTTTAATACATAAAGATAAATCTTCAACATAACAGTTGAATTTTCATAACAACAAAAAATTTTCCACAAAATTGTTGTATTTTCTACAAAGTAGATTAATTTTTCAACCATATAATTGAGTATTCAAGAAAAAACATAAATTTTAAACAAGTAGGTGAATTTTGACTTGAAAAAGATACATTTTCTACCAAATAGTTGAATTTTCAACTAAAAAAAATTAATTTGCAACCAAAAATAAAATAATTATATTTTCAATTTGAAAAATTAATTTTTTGCAGAAAAAAACGAATCTCGAACAAAACAGTTGAATTTTCAACGAAGAATATTAATTTTTTAACAAAAAAAGAATTTTCAACAAAATGCATGAATTTTCAAACAATTAGGTGAATTTTTAACCAGAAACGATACATATCTAATCAAAAATGGAATAGTCAAATTTATGGTTAGGGTAATTAAATTTCAAACAAAAAATTGTCAACACATTTCCTGAAATAATGAAAAATTTATCAAAATACCTTGAGAGTTGTTAAAATCTCCTAAAATCATTAAAATCCTTGGAAATCCCTTCAAATTTTTCAAATCACTTGAAAATTCCTTGGAACTATTTTAAGTTTCCTAAAATATTTCAAATCCTTCGAAATCCAATAAAATTACTGAAATGTATTGAAAATTTCTTGAAATCTTTGAAAATCCTCTGAAATATTTAAAATCCCTTCAAATCTCTTCAAATTATTGAAATCAATTTTTAAATTCCTTGAAATTTTTTTTAATTCCCTAAAATATTTAAAATCCCTTACAATCTTTTCGAATTCCTTGCAATTTTTTGAAGTTCCTGAAAATTCCTCAGAATGTTTAAAAATACCCTAAAATCTTGAAAATCCTTTAAAATTCCTTCAAATTATTGAAATCTAATAAAAATTCCTCTCTTCAAAAATCCTTAGAAGTTTTAAAAATATCCTAAAATCTTTAAAATTCTTTAGAATATAATTATTGACATCTGTTACAAATTTCGTGAAATATTTCAAAATACCCTCAAATATTTCATAATAATTCAGAAAAGTTAAAAAAATGTTAATTTATCGAAACAAAAGTGACTAAAATTATATTTCAATTTGAAAAAGTGAGGATAATTACTTTATTCTCAATTAGTAACTAAAATGTGCTTTGTGGAAAAAAGTTGACTTAAAATTCGTGCTCTTCTCCAAGTATGTTAAGCTGACGTAACCACATGTTCGAATCAAGTTAAAACCTATTTCATAATTAAGGGCTCATGTATTGCTAATTTAATGACCTATCGCCAAATTTAATACTCCGCTATATTTTTTAAACCGTGGGTTACGCTAGCTTAACGTTAAGCTGACGTAACCACATGTTCGAATCGAGTTGCAACCTGCTTCATAATTAAGGGCTTATTTAAGGCTACTTTAATGCCCTATTGCCTAATTCAATACTCCACTATTTTTAAAAAACCGTGGGTTGCGCTAGCTTAACGTTAAGCTAGCGTAACCCACGGTTCAAAAAAAAGATATTGGAGTATTATATTTGGCAATAGGGCATTGGATTAGAATTAGATGAGCACTTAATTATGAAATAGGTTTCAACTCGATTCGAACATGTGGCTACGTCAGCTTAAGGTTAAGCTAGCGTAACCCACGGTTTGTTTTCAAATAGTGGAGTATTGAATTTGACAATAAGGCATTAAATTAGCATTAAATGAGCCCTTAAGTATGAAATAGGTTTTAACTCGATTCGAACATGTGGCTGCGTCAGCTTAACGTTAAGCTAGCGTAACCCACGTTTTTTTTAAATAGTGGAGCATTAAATTTGGCACTAGGGCATTAAATTAGCCTTAAATGAGCCCTTAATTATAAAAAAGGTTTTAAGTTGATTCGAACATGCGGTTACGTCAGCTTAACATGCCTCTCTTCTCCTTGCATAAAATCCCCAAATTTTTAAATTTTCTTCAAAAATCCGTGACTTTTTTCTGATTTCGAGATTTTCCCTGGTCTGCGGCCACCCTGATTGTCGAACATACGTGGATCATCACATTTTGAGCGACCAAACACTTGCAAAGTAATTACTCATCGCCGACAACTTGATGTTTGAAACTGTTGGTTATGACATCATTAAAATGCGTATGCTAAGTTTACTGAGAACAATATAGTAAGAATGTAGCTTCTAGAAATTTTTGGAGCGTTGCCCATTCTCATCTCCATGACAATATAGTCGTTACCCTTCTTTTGCGTAATAAAGCCTTCGCCCTATCTCGGGAAATTAACACCGGAGAGAGAAATTACTTCCGCATCGCGGCAACTTTAAATTCCTTTGCTGAAAGATTCCTTATAGGGTCATCCTAAAATTACGCGAGGTGTTTTTCTAAATTTTTAAACCCCCCTCCGCCAATGTAAGATACTACACGATTCAGTCTTTCAAACGCACAAAGTAGAAGGGCGGTTTCTAATTCCAGATTCTTACTTTATCAACCTCGAGATTGTTCAACAGCTTGAGTGGTTCAGGTTTGTGCTAAGTTTTCGTAGAATGTTCTTGATGGTGCGTGTGGATGTGTGAGGCTGACATCGAGACCGTTCCAAAACGTTCCTTGATGACGTCACAGAGTAATATTGCGCAATTCTGAATTCATGTAACAACAGGTTCAAGGTTCTTTCTTATCTCAAGCATTTTTCGCGTAAATACTTTCAAGGTTATACTTTGCTTTGTCCTGTCAATTTCTACTGCGTCATATAGTTATTGCAAGAAAAACAAGAATGATTTATTGCTTCCTTGCAGGTAAAATATTTATTTAGTGCGCAAAAAGGTGCAGGTGTACAGATGAAATTTGATACGGAGGGCTACGCGTGACATCGTGGTTTGGCTATAAATTTGATTTATTGCTTCCCTAAAAATAACATATTCAACTAAAAATTCCTCTCCTTATTTATTTAGTGCGCAAATAATTCGTGAAAAACATTCTTCTAGAACATTCTTGATGACGTCATCAAGGAATTTTCTGGAAGGGTCTCGATGTCAACCTCAAACGGACACACGCACACAGGTCGCCTCACACAAATACGCACTAATTCTTATTAATCCAGAACCCGCCCAGCTCATCTACTCGTATAATTTGATGACATCAGCAAGAAAAGTAGAATTTTCCAGAAAATTAGCACGTACACAAACTTTTTCAAATTCAAATGGACTGGAAAACACATTTTAAATAGAAAAATTCGATTGATTTCCGTCAAATTGGAATTAATTTAGAGGAATCTGAGGAAAACCCGAAGAATTCGATAAAAATCCTAAAAATTCGAGGTGAATTAAAAAAAATTCAAACGAATTGGAAAAAATTTATAAATATGAAAAGACTTAATTGACTTTAGTAGTAGTATATATATATATATATATATATATATATATAATACTTTAGTAAATTTTAAAAATTCCAGGGAATTTAAAGGAATTTGATGAAATGCCTACGAATTCAAGGTGAGGTTAAAAGACTTCAGGATCAACTAAATGAAAGCTTAAACAAATTTTTTTTTAAATCTGTTAAATAAGTTAGAATTAAGTACATTTAGAAGAATTAAAGTGATTTCAGTATTTGAGTGAATTCCGAAGAAATGAAGGAAAATGAGAAGAAATGGATGACATTCATAAAAAATCAAGCTGAATTTAAAAAGCAATCAAGTGAATTGAAAACAATTAAAAAATTCAGAAAAAAGTTTATTGACTTCAGTAAAATTGAGTGCATTTAAAAAAATCGAAGTGAATTTAGAAAATGCAAGAGAATTCCAGAGAATTTAAAAGAATTCAGAGTAAATTAATAAGAATTCAGGGTGAATTCCAAAATATAATTTCAAATCACTTCAAATCTTTGAAAACACTATTAATTTTTCCACCAAAAAAGTGACTAATGAATAAAAAAACAATTCAAATGAATTTAAATGAATTAGAAAATTTTAAACAAAAAAAAACATTGATTTCAGTCAAATTTAAGTGAATTCAGAAGAATTTAAGGGAAATAAGAAGAATTCTATAAAATTCATAAAAAATCAAGCTGAATTCAAAAAGAAATCAAGTGAATTGAAAACAATTCAAAATTATGAAAAATTCATTGAATTTAGTAAGTTTGAAGTGAGTTTAGAAAAATCGAAAAGGCATTCAAAGGAATTTGATGAAATGCCTACGAATTAAAGGCGAGTGTACAAGACTTCAAGGTTAATTAAACAAAAACTTTTTTAAAATGCTTCGAATTAAGTAAAATTGAGCGAATTAAGAGGAATTAAAAAGAATTTTGGAGAATTCAGGATAAATTAATAAGAATTCAGCGTGAATTCCAAATAAAATTGCAAAAAATATTTGAAAATCTCTTCAAATATTAATATCCTAAAATATTTCAATCCCTTAAAATCTTTTGAAATTTTTTCAAATTTTTTGAAACTCTTGAAAATTCCAAGGAATTTAAAAAAACACCTCAAAATATTTCAAATCCTTTGATCATTTTATCAATTGATCTTCAGAACCAATAAATGAAAAAAATGTTAATAAAAAAAATCCATTGAATTAAGTAAAATTCAGTAAATTTAGAAGGATTCAAGTGAATTACAAAATTCAAAAGAATTACAAAAAATTTAAAAGAATTCAGGATGAATTCCAAAAAATAATTTCAAATCTCTTCAAATCTTTGAAACCCTACAAAATACCTCACTTCTCGTGAATAAATTCTTTGAAATCCATTAAAATGTTAAAAAATACCATGAAATTCTACGATATGTCCTGAAATCCTGAAAAATGTCTTAAAATACATTGAGAGCTTGAAATCCCTTCAAATTAATGAAATTAATAAAAAATTCCTTGGAATCATTTAAAATTCCCTTAAATATTGAAAATTAAAAGCTCTTGAAAATGCTTCGAAAGTTTTGAAAATACCCCTGAAATATCTCAAAAGAATTCAAGACAATTCAGGAATAGGTATAGACCTATTTTTTTATTTAAAAAAGGACTAAAAAGTGATTTAAGAAAAAAGTGACTAATAGTGGCTGTTTGGCAGGCCTGATTATTTTTTACAGTTACTTCTTACAGAAATTCCCTGAGTTCTGCTATTTTTTTTAAACTGCCTGATCTTGAAAATAGGATACTTTAGGGACCTTAACTGAATGCAGGGTTGAAATTTAGTTTAAATTTAATTTTTTTAGTTGAAATTTCAGAAAGACTTTCTTATTCGTCTGCAGGATTATTTTTCCAAGCCCAAAGAATACAATCTGCGGAATGTTATGTTTGCACTTATCAATTATGTCATAAACCTCAAAGACAGTGAAAAACATATCTTGGAAAACATTTCATGGCTCTATGTGAAGAAATAAAGGTTAAATTATGGCCAGAGGAGTCAAAAAGACTGTCATAAAATAACAATAGAATTTTCTTTTAGCGTCGGCATTAAAAAATGTAGCATTCCTTTATCAGCTTTGAGTGCCGTCTAGCTACACTAGAGATTAGATTTAATGGTGCGAGACGGAGGGTAATTGCCTTTCCTAAGTAATTATTACTAAAATCTCATCTAGCTTCCCGGCATCATAACTGCATTGTTTTATCGTGGCGCATGCGCGGCGCCAGTTGTAATGAGTCCCTTAATGATCGTCTAATAAATCCCGTCGAAAGCCTTAAGGTCCGAACGCATAGGCGTACATGTTCTTCCAGCAGGATTTATCGGAACATTCGCAAACGTAAACCCTCTCTAGGATGTTGCACTGCGGTTAATGGTGTCATGCCTGACTGGATTGGAGTAATAATCAGAGAGAAACTGACTCCCGTGCGATCGCGTTTATATGGCTTTCTTGGGTACAGAAGAAATGTTAACTACACTGAGAATGGCATTCGGATAATGCTGGAGTTTCTTGCTTGCGCATCTTCTTAGGCTATTTACTTTAGTCGGTCGAGAATAATGGTCGAAAATGCCTGCTGTTGTTGCTTATTAAAGCCGTAACATTTTGCAGAGTTTGAGAAGATTTTAATGACACTCTTTACCTCAAAATAATAGTTTCTGTTTGAGGAACGAAATGCAAATAACGGCAGTTCATGGGATTGTGGAAGGACATTTTTTAGAAAAGATGTCTGAAAAATATTTAGAGGTGGTCCATCGTGTTTTAATTTGGGCAGTATCCATTCGGGTGATGCTCAATTCCGCCCTGAGTACCTGGGAACGGTTCCCCCACTACACGGCGGGCTCGACGTACCCTCTCTACTCTACTTCCCCTCACGTCGCTAAGTGAGCGCAAGGACGATGGTAAATTGCGCCCTGGGTACCTGGGAACGGTTCCTCCCCTACACGGCGGGCTCGACTTACCCTCCCTACTCGACTTACCCTCACGTCGCTAAGTGAGCGCAAGGACGATGGTCAATTGCGCCTGGGTACCTGGGAACGGTTCCTCCACTACACGGCGGGCTCGACTTACCCTCTCTACTCCACTTCCCCTCACGTCGCTAAGTAAGCGCAAGGGCGATGGTCAATTCCGCCTTGGGTACCTGCAAACCGTTCCCCCACTAAACGGTTTCCCCTCACTCAGCCGAACTGATTCCGTCGATCCTGGTCAGCGGGAGGACTAAATGAGGACTAAAATGTGGAATATAACATTTTTTCAATGTAGCACTTGGTAATTGATAAATATAATATTCGAAATCTGCTGATTATAACGATTCCAACGATATGTTATTTGAATTAAAAAATTGAAAATTAAAGAAGAAATGTTCAAGTTTATGTGAAATTTTATGAACAAATTTTTCAGTATTTTTATCAAATCTACTGCAGCAGCTTTAAGTTATTGGTTGGCTGAAATTTGGCGACATTTGAAAACTTTCTAAATATTCCCCTAAAATTAATTTAAAAAAATAAAAGACCATTGTAAATTTTTCCAGCAAAGTAAAGACATTTTTTTCATTTTCTCAGAACCTTTAAAGAACCTTAAAAAGCTTCAACATTTTATTTCGGAATCTTCAAAAATCTAAATTTAGTTTTTTATTTTTCGAAACCTTTTCTAGTTTTAAATTGAGTTTAGATCTTCTCAAAACTTCTAAATACATCTTAAACTTACTCAAATGTTTTCCAGATTAATAATTCACTGAACATTTTTTCACTTTTTAACGAAAAGCACTTTTCTTTTGGTTGAAAATTAATTATTTTTGACCGAAAGTTCAGCTATTCCATGTTTGGTTGAAAATGAATTTCTTTGGTTAAAAATTCCTTAATTTTAAGTAGTTTTATGATAATTCATGTATTTTGTCACGAATTGATATTTTTGGGTAGCAAATTAATCTTTTCGGTTGAAAATTCAACTGTTTAGTTAAAGTTTGTTTGTTTGTTGAAAATACATTTTTGTGGTTGAAGACTCATTATTTTAGTAAAAAATTCATTTCTTTGTTTAAAATTTTTACCGTTCTGTTTCGTTTTTATTTAGTTAAAAATAAATTTTTTAACTGCAAACGTAACTATTCAATTTTTTCTTGATCATTTATCTTTTTCAGCTGAAAATTCAATTATTATGGCAGACAATTCATATTTTTGGATTGAAAATCAAACTTTCTTTCTTTCTTTACTGACTGTAAAACCTTTCTTGGTTAAAAATTCACCTCCTTTTTTGAAAATTCCTTTTTCTTTGGTTTGAAATTTAGATTTGGAAATTTTTGAAATGAAGAAGTTTTAAAAATTTTTTCCTGTTTTGGTAATGTTAAAAGTTTCTAAAGTTAGATTTTAAAAACGACACTTTTGAGATTGACTCCACGACAATCCTTTATATTCTGCTCTTTATGTGTTAAAATAGTATTTTTAATTGACTTTTGTAAACAAATTAGTTGAGCAGTAAAAAAAATGTATGATGTTTGTTAATGATTCACCATGTTGAGCTAGAGATGACACTATTCATACTTTTGGACTGGGAGTGCAAAATTATTTAAGCATAATTTTGAGAAATGCGACTATTTGAAAAATAAACTAAATTTATGATGTTCGTTAATAAGATTTCAAATGTGACCAAATTTCAGCCAACCAATAAATTAAAGCTACTGCAATAGATTTGATAAATATACTGAAACATTTGTTCATAAAATTTCACATATCGCTATAATTAGCAGATTTCGAATATTATATTTATCAATTACCCAGTGCAAATTTGAAAAAATGTTATATTCCGCATTCTAGTTCTCATTAGCTACAAAGGACTCCCGCTGAACTGGATCGACGGCAGCAGTTCGGCTGAGTGAGGGAAAGCCGTGTAGTGGGGGAATCGTTCGCAGGTCCCAGGGCGGAATTCTCA
>CAKNYM010052109.1:262668-278585 GCA_932195095.1 Andricus curvator
CGATGACGCAAGGTCTAGTGTTGCTGGCTCTTAGACTAGACCGATTCACTCAATCTAAATCAATCGTTGAATTTTTTCTCTGGTTTGCATTTTTTTCCCGGTCAACATTTATGATTAACTGTTTTCATCAGTTCCAAATCCCATGAGACATTAGAGATCTTAGGGTTTTCCATTTTTTGCGGAAATGTACAGAAGTAATTACACTCGTCTAGGTATGATGGAGACTGAAGCAGATTGTTGCTTTGTAGTTAGGTTCGTTTGAATTCGCGTGCAAACTATCATTTCTAATTTTTCATCAATATCCGCGATGACGCAAGGTCCAGTTCCGCTGGCTCTCAGAATAGACCGATTCGCTAAGTCTAAATCAATCGTTGAATTCTTTCCTGCTTTGGAATTTTTTCCTGATCAAAACTGATTAACTGTTTTCATCAGTTTCAAATCCCTTGAGACACCAGAGATCTAAGGGTCTTCCATTTTTTGCGGAAATGAACAGAAGTAATTGCCTGACACTCGGCTACGTATAATGGAGACTGAATCAGATTGCTCCTTTGTAGTTGGGTTCGTTTACATTTGCGTGCAGACATCTCATTCTCTCGAAAGGCAATAATCCGAAGTGACTATTGAGACTGGTGCCAGGATGAGAGAACAGAGAAAGAGAACTGAGAATCCTAGATGGTTGGACGGAATCACGAGGAAGAAGAAGCCTAGGTGGTGAGAACTGTGAAGAGCAAATTCAGCAGACAATATGAACTAGTGAAGCAAAACGCCGCAAGAGGTTGAGTGCTTTGCACCTGCACCTGCAATGCAGCAATAATTCAGTTCAGTGGCTTTGCGGGGAGACCTTACAGGGCCTGTAAGTGGATAAAGCCTAGCATCCTTGTCATCTCTACGAGGGCTAGGCTGGCTACTGTTCAAACAAATTTCCTCGGAATATTAACTTGAGAATAGAAATGCATCCTCAAATTATAATAATTATGTGATTTTCTGCAAGGAAAGGGCCCACTTTGTCGGTATGAAGCGAAGTGACAACAACTCTTGAAAATGCGGTCGAGCGGAAGTCGATTACACCGAATTATATCACATTACCCTGAATCAGGAATAAAGAATTTGCAATAAAATAGTTAAACCCTCAAACAAAAAGGAGAATTTTTGACAATACAGTTGAAAAGGATACTTTTCAACAAAACTGTTTAATTTTTAACAAAGTACATTAATTTTTATCCAAATAGTGGAATTTTCATCCGGAAGATTAATTTTCTACACAGCAATACGAATTTTGATCGAAATACATTAATTTTCAAACTAGCAGATCAATTTTCTACCAAAAAGATAAAATTTAACCAAATGAATGAAGTTCCAACAAAAAAGTTGAATCCTCAACAATATTAGGTTTTCAAAATGCATGAATTTTCAATTAAAAAAGACAAATATTTATCAAAAATTAAATAGTTAAATGTTGAGTTAAAAAAAAATAATTTTTAACAAAAAAACAACTTATTTTGAAAAAACTAGTGAAATTTGTAACCAAATCATTTTCAACTGGAATCAAGAATCTTGAATGAAAAAAATGAATTTTTAATAATGTAGTTCAATGTCAGCCAAGTAGTTAAACTTTCAACTAAAAGAGATAACTTTTCAAGCAGGAAATGGAACATTTCAATTTTTATTTAAAAAAGTTAATTTTCAAAAAAACAACAACAAAAAAACAGAATTTTCAACCAAAAAATTAATTTCCAACAAAAAAGATAAACTTACAATTGAAAATGGAAAAGTGAAATTTTCAATTAAGGAAATTAATTTTTAACAAGGAAAAATAATTTTATACAAAATACTTGAATCCTCAAACAAAAAGAAGAATTTTCAATATAACAGTTGACTATTTTACTACAAAGGATACTTTTGAACAAAATTGTTGAATTTTTAACGAAATACATGAATTTTCAACCAAACAGTGGAGTTTTGATCCAGAAGAAAAACTTTCCACAAAAAACAAGAATTTTCAATAAAATACACGAATTTTTAACCAAATAATTAAATTTTCAAGCAGAAAGATTAATTTTCTACCAAAAAGACGAATTTTTAACAAAACAAATGAAGTTTCAACCAAATAGTTGAATCCTCAACAAAATTAAGTTTTAAAAATACATGAATTTTCAATTAAAAAAGACAAATATTTATCAAAAATTAAATAGTTGAATGTTGAGTTAAAAAAACTAATTTTTAACAAAAAAACAACTTATTTTGAAAAATCTAGTGAAATTTTTAACCAAATCATTTTCAACTGGAATCAAGAATCTTCGACCAAAAAAAATGAATTTTCAACAAAGTAGTTCAACTGTCAAACAAGTAATTAAACTTTCAACTAAAAAAGATAAATTTTCAACCAGGAAATGGAACATTTGAATTTTCATCAAAAAAAATTCATTTTCAACCAAAAAAAAACACAGAATTTTTAACCAAAAAAATAATTTTCAACAAGAAAGATAAACTTACAATTAAAAATGGGAAAGTGAAATTTTCAGTTAAGGAAATTAATTTTCAGTTAAGGAAATTAATTTTCAACAAGAAAAAAATAATTTTCTACAAAATAGTTGAATCCTTAACCAAAGAGAAGAATTTTCAACATAACAGTTGACTATTTAAGTACAAAGGATACTTTTGAACAAAACTGTTAAATTTTTAACAAAATACATGAATTTTCAACCAAGCTGTGAAATTTTAATCCAGAAGATAAATTTTCTACAAAAAACACGAATTTTAAATAAAATACATGAATTTTCAATTCAGAAGTTGAATTTTCAAGCAAAAAAATTAATTTTTTACCCAAAAAGACGAATTTCCATCCAAATACATTAATTTTTAACCAAATAATTAAATTTTCAAGCAAGAAGATTCAGTTTTTACCAAAAAGACGAATTTTTAACAAAATACGTAGTAAATCTTAGTTTTCTACGAAAAAATGAAATTTCAATGAAATGTATGAATTTTCAACTAAGAAACAGAACTTTTCTTCAAAAATGAGATATTTAAATGTTCGGTTTGAAAAATGAATTTTTAATAAAAAAAAATAATAATAATTTTCCAGAAAATAGTTCAATTTTCAACGAAAGCCTTTTCAACTCAATTCAAGAATCTTCAACCAGAAAACTGAATTTTTGAGAAAGTAGTTCAACTTTTAGCCAAGTAGTTGAATTTTCAACTAAAAAATATAAATTTCCAACAAGAAATGGATTATTTAAATTTTTATTTCAGAAAAATTAATTTTGAAAAAGGAAAAAATAATTTTCTACAAAATAGTCGAATTCTGAACCAAAAACAAGAATTTGTAACATAGCAGTTGATTATTTAACTACAAAGGATACTTTTGAACAAAATTGTTAAATTTTTAACGAAAAACATAAATTTTCAAACAAGCTGTGAAATTTTGATCCAGAAGATAAATTTTCTACAAAAAACAAGAATTTTCAATAAAATGCATGAATTTTCAATCCAACAGTTGAATTTTCAAGCAAAAAGATTAACTTTTTCCCAAAAAGACGAATTTCCATCGAAGTACATGAATTTTTATCCAAATAATTAAATTTTTAAGCAAGAAGATTAATTTTCTACCAAAAAGACAAATTTTTAACAAAATACGTAGTAAATCTTAGTTTTCTACGAAAAAAATGAAATTTCAATAAAACATATGAATTTTCAACTAAGAAAACGAACGTTTCTTTAAAAATGAGATATTCAAATGTTCGGGTTTGAAAAATTAATTGTTACCAAAATTCGATTTTCAAGGTTATTTGAAGGTCAAAGTGATTTTTAAAAATCGGAACCTCTACTTCTGACCCTAGATTTGAAAAGAGCAGAAAATTTTGCGTTTAAAATTATATTTTTATGAAGGTCATGGCAAGGTCGAATGAATATAAAATTTGCGACAATGTTTAAATAATGGGTGTTGGCTCGGAATTGAGGTTGGGAACAGCAAAATGTTTCAGACAAAAGTTATCAGAGGCAGAGGGATCACCTACTAGTACCAATGACCTTGACCTTGAATTCGATGTTCCCAACCTCAATTCCGAGCTAACACCCATTATTTAAATACTGTCGCAAATTTGACCTACATTCGACCTTGCCATGGCCTTAATAAAAATCTCATTTTGAACGCAAAATTTCCCGCTCTTTTCAAATCTGGGGTAAAAAGTAGAGGTTCCCATTTTAAAAAATCACTTTGACCTTCAAATGACCTTGAACATCGAATTCAAGGTCAAGATCATTGATACCACTAGTTAACCCCCTCTGCCCTCTTCGACTTTTGTCTGAAATATTTTTCTATATCCAACAAAAATTCTGAGTTATTTCCCATAATAGATGAAAATGGACCACCCTGTAGATTAATTTTGATTACAGGTGGATTAGTCCGTCTTAATGCGAATGATTGGAATTACTTCGATGCATTACTAATCGCATTTGTGTTGGTGTATCTGAGAACTGGGTTTGAAAAATCACTCGTCATGGAGATTAATATTAATATTAATATTAATTATAGTGCCCATGTCGGTGAAGGTACATCAGTGGATCCCATTGTCTCGAAAGGTGAAAAAAAGAACACGATCAGAGCTCCTTGGATTTTTTTGGGCCACTGAAGTGTAACAATCGCCACACCTGACCCATGAAATATCCTTCCCCATTACGATCGAAAGCAAAAACGTGTGAATAAGCACCTGTCCCGATGATAAACGAATTCAACAAAGCAGTTCTATAAGCATCTATGCTTATAGAAACTATAGGTGAAGTAGACACTTGATTTCAGTTCAACAGCAGGTAGCTGGAATTGGGAGGGGCTCATTGACTAATCCCAACTAATAAATCGGATTACACAATTATACACGTGTGTATAATTGTGTATTTCTGAAGGTTTGAAAGGGATAGAAGAGAATGGTTCCTTCGACTTTCACAGACTTGCTGACGTGTCCAAACCAGTGTCAACATCATACTTTCTAAATTTGGATTAGTTATATAATTGATGCTAATTTCTATAAGTGACTAAATTTTAGCTATCTCTGGTGGAAAATTTTGTACAAAAAAGTACAGAAAACTAAAACTTTTATCACAGGAATCTACAAATAAATACAATAGATTACAACCAAAATTACAGGAAAGTACAACTTTTTTCTATTATTGAGACAAATTTTGTACTCTTTTTGTATTTTATTATATATTGTATATATATATTGTACATTTTTGTATTTTGTTGTAGTTTCAATTTTCTCAAAGAATGTACAACTACAAGAATCTACAGGAATTTAACGGTGTTGCAGACAAAAAGTTGTTCTTTTTCTACCTAGGAGGACAAATGTTAAGAATACTGCAATGAGATAATTTTAAAATAAGATGTGTACATGATCGCTATTACAAAAAAAAATCCATGTTCAAACTTTAAAGGAATGGTAGAATATTCGAAGACAATAATGAATGATCGTTATTTAAAAAAAAAACCTTACGTTTGAATTTTTTTTTGCAAATATATAGCAATCCTTTGGACACCATATATGTCATTCGAAATTATATCATTGCAATATTCTCAATATTTGGCATCCTAGGTTGAAAAAGAACAACTTTTTGACTGCAAGTGAAAACTGAACTGTCATTGCAATATTTTCAATATTTCACATCCTAGGTGAAAAAGAAACTTTTTTACTGCAAATAAAAATTGAACTGTCATTGCAATATTTTCAATTTTTCTTATCTTAGTTCGAAAAAGAACAGCTGTTTTTCTGCACATAAAAATTGAACTGTCATTGCAATATTCTCAATAGTTCTTTTTCTGCACATGAAAATTGATCTGTCATTGCAATGTTCTCAATATTGCTCATGCTAGGTCGAAAAAGAACAACTTTTTGACTGCAAGTGAAAATTGAACTGTCATTGCAATATTTTCAATATTTCTCATCCTAGATAAAAAGAAACTTTTTTAATGCACATAAAAATGGAACTGTCATTGCAATATTCTCCATATTTCTTTGTCTGCGCATAAAAATTGAACTGTCGTTGCAATATTCTCGATATTTCTTATGCTAGGTCGAAAAAGAACAACTTTTTGACTGCAAGTAAAAATTGAACTGTCACTGCAATATTTTCAATATTTCTTATCTTAGGTCGAAAAAGAACAACTGTTTGTCCGCAAATGAAAATTGAACTGTCATTGCAATATTTTCAATATTTCTCATCCTAGGTAAAAAAAAAACTTTTTTACTGCAAATAAAAATTGAACTGCCATTGCAATATTCTCAATATTGCTCATGCTAGGTCGAAAAAGAACAACTTTTTGACTGCGCATAAAAATTGAACTGTCGTTGCAATATTCTCAATATTTCTTATGCTAGGTCGAAAAAGAACAACTTTTTGACTGCAAGTAAAAATTGAACTGTTATTGCAATATTTTCATTATTTCTTCTCTTAGGTCGAAGAAGAACAGCTGTTTTTCTGCACATACAAATTGAACTGTCATTGCAATATTCTCAATATTTCTTTTACTGCAAATAAAAATTGAACTGTCATTGCAATATTTTCCATATTTCTTTTCTTAGGTCGAAAAAGAACAGCTGTTTTTCTGCACATAAAAATTGAACTGTCATTGGAATAGTCTCAATATTTCTTTGTGTGCACATGAAAATTGAACTGTCCTTGCAATATTTCTCATCCTAGGTAAAAAAAAAAAAACATTTTTACTGCAAATAACAATTGAACTGTATTGAACTGTATATTGAACTGTAATTGCAACATTTTCATTATTTCTTCTCTTAGGTCGAAGAAGAACAGCTTTTTTCTGCACATACAAATTGAACTGTCATTGCAATATTTTCAATATTTCTTCTCTTAGTTTGAAAAAGAATAGCTGTTTTTCTGCACATAAAAATTGAACTGTCATTGCAATATTCTTAATATTTCTTTGTCTGCACATGAAAATTGAACTGCCATTGCAATATTCTCAATATTGCTCATGCTATGTCGAAAAAGAACAACTTTTTGACTGCAAGTGAAAATTGAACTGTCATTGCAATATTTTCAATATTTCTCATCCTAGGTAAAAAAAAAACTTTTTTACTGGAAATAAAAATTGAACTGTCATTGCAATATTTTCAATATTTCTTATCATTGATCGAAAAAGAACAACTGTTTTACTGCGAATAAAAATTAAACTGTGATTGCAATATTTAAAAAATTTCTTATCCTAGGTAAAAAAAAATTTAGAATGCAAATAAAAATTGAACTGTCATTGCAATATTTCAAATACTTCTTATCCTAGGTCAAAAAAGAACAACTGTTTGTCTGAAAATAAAAATTGAACTGTCATTGCAAAATTTTCAACATTTCTTATCCTTGATCGAAAAATAACAACTGTTGTAATGTAAATAAAAATTAAACTGTGATTGTAATATTTTCAATATTTCTTATCTTAGGTCGAAAAAGAACATTTATCTGACTGCAACGAAAATTGAACTGTCATTGCAATATTTTCAATATTTCTTATCCTAGGTCCAAAAAGAAGATTTTTCTGACTGCAAAAAAAATTGAACTGTCATTGCAATATTTTCAATATTTCTTATCCTAGGTCGAAAAAGACAACTTTTTTACTGCAAATAAAAATTGAACTGTCATTGCAAAATTTTCAATATTTCTTATCCTAGGTAAAAAAAAAAATTTGAATGCAAATAAAAATTGAACTATTATTGCAATATTTTCAATATTTCTTATCCTTGGTCAAAAAAGAACAACTTTTTGACTGCAAATACAAATTGAACTGTTATTGCAATATTTTCAATATTTCTTATTCTTGGTCAAAAAAGAACAACTTTTTCACTGCAAATAAAAATTGAACAATTGAGAAAGAATTGATCACAGTCATTGAAATTAGATGATTTGAACTCTTGAAAATAAAATTTTTTCATTTCAAGTAATAAAAACTGAACTGCAAATTGAAATACTCAAAGTGAAATACTTTTTTATTTCAAACTTTTAAAAATAAAGTTTAAAAAAATGTTAATTCAAACTTTCAGTAATTTTCGCGTATAAAATGAAAGCTTTTGAAACTTTTCAATGGAAAATTTTGTAATTAAAAGCCGTTAAACTGCAAAATTTCAATTTTTAACTTCTATACATTGTACAGTTAATATATGAAATAAAATGAAAATCCACGATATCATTTTCAAAACTATGAATTGAAGAATGAATCAAAAAACTTATAAATTTTCCAAATTATATCATTTTAAGCAATTTTAAGCTAGAAACATCAATTTATAAATTAAAATTTGTTTTCAAATCTTCTTAAATATTCTCTTAAAGATTCTTATCCTAGGTCGAAAAAGAACAACTGTCTGTCTGCAAATGAAAATTGAACTGTCATTGCAATATTTCTTATCCTAGGTAAAAAAAAACTCTTTTACTGCAAATAAAAATTGAACTGTCACTGCAATATTTTCAATATTTCTTATCTTAGGGCGAAAAAAACAACTGTTTTCCTGCACATAAAAATGGGACTGTCATTGCAATATTTTCAATATTTCTTATCCTGGGTAAAAAAAGCGACTTTTTGACTGAAAATAAAAATTGAACAATTCAGAAAGAATTGATCACAGTAGTTGAAATTGAAATGAAAGCTTTTAAAACTTTTCAAGTGAACATTTTTAAAATAAAAGTCGTTCAACTGCAGAATTTTACATTTTAACTCATATACATTGTATACTTGAAATATTTTAAAAAAAATCCACGCTATCATTTTCAATGCTATGACTTGAAAAATGATTTAAAAAATTCATAGATTCTTCAAAATTATATAATTTTAGGCGATTTTAAGCTAGAAAGAATAATTTATACATTAAAATTTGTTTTGAAATATTTTTAAATATTCTCTTCAAAAATTCGTTATAAAAAGTCATTAAAAAATTTTCCAGGAATCTAGTAATCATTTTATTATCTTGCAACTCGAATTTTTTCTACAATTTTTTGAAAATCCTGCAAAAGTAAAAAAAAATTACCTTAAAATTATTCAGATTTTTTCTGAAAATTTTGGGCACCTTATTAAATATTCTTTCAAAATCAATTTGAAAAAAATTATTGTTAGTTTTCCAGGAATTTTTATACCGATTTTTTATTCATTAAAACCTTAAAAAAGGCTTCAAAAGCTTATAAATTTTGTGTTCCAAATTTTCAAAAATCTACATTGTGTTTCAAATGTTTTTAAATATTTTCACGATTTAAATTATTTTGGAATCTTCTCAAAACTTCTAAATATATTTCAAACTTACTCGATTATTTTCCAAATTAGTGATTGTTCAATTCATATTTACTATTAAACAAAAAATTCCAATCTTTTTAAATATTCTCTTAGAATTATTTTTTCCAAATAAAAATCATTTTAAATTTTTCCAGCAAACTTCAGATTTTATTTTTATTTTCTTAAAACCTTTGAAGATCCTTAAAAAGCTTCCAAATTTTATTTTGAAATCTTCAAAAATCTAAATTTATTTTTTTATTTTTCGAAATCTTTTCCAGTTTTAAAATAAGATTGGATCTTCTCAAAACTTGTAAGTATCTCTTAAACTAACTCAATTTTTTTTTCAAAATGATAATTGTTCAATTGATATTTGTGCGGGAAAATTCAATTATTTCATTTAAATATTAAAAATGTGTTTTGATTGATTCTTAAACTAACGATATAAATACTTTTAAAAAAATTTACAAGGTAATATTTCAATCAAAATAGATTTTAATTTAAATGAAAAACAGTTGGAGTCAACCAAACAGACGAATTTTCAACGAAACGGTTGACTTTTCAATGAAAACGGATACTTGTTAACAAAATTGTTTAATTTTCAACTGAATTAATTAATTTTTATTAATTTAGTCAAATTTTCTGTCTAAACCACGAATTTTTAAACAAGATGATTAATTTTCTACTGAAAATGACAAATTTTCGACAAAATACATGAATTTTCAAACAAATAGTTCAATAATAAAAAAGATACATTTTTAAACAAAAATGAAAAAGTTACATTTTCAATATAAAAAAAAATAATTTTTTCAAAAAAAAAAAAAATGAATTCTGATGATAATAGTTCAATTTTAAAACAAAGAGATAATTTTTCAACTAAAATGATGCCTTTCAAACCAAAAAAATCATTTTTAAGGAAGTAATTCAATTTACAAAAAAAAATTAAATAATCGAATTTTCAGTTAAAAACATAAATTTTCAACGAAAAAAAATCGAATTTTCAGTTCAATTATGCCGGAGTGAAAGTGGATTACTCAGAATTACTTAAATTACTGCAAATCATAAGTGGATTACTTCAGACCTCACTGGATTATTTGGATTACAGCGGATTAACATTTCAGATAGCCAAGTCTTCAAAAACTATTTTTTTGAAAAAAATCACTCTTCAATATTATAATCACACGTACAATTTTGCGACACTTTTTTTCACATTTCTATATACCGCAAAATAATACAATAGAAGACTCAGATTGATCAGAACAAATAAAGGTGCTTCAAACTAGTCGGTTTTTAGAATAAAACAAAATACGACTACAAGGATAAATTGTGTGATGTAATATTTCTACCACATAATCTCAAAGCCTATACATGTGTAGTAATAGAGCCCTTTTTCGAAAAATGTTTTTTTTTCTTTGTTATTTGAAAATATGCTTAATTTTCTGCGCCTGGAAATGGGCGACCCGCCACTGGGAGTGGACCCACGGTGAACCGAAAACAGGCGCTCACCGTTTCAAAGTACGTTCCAATAAAAAAAAAAAAAAAAAAAAAAAAAAACGAGACAATTTTTCGAAAAAAGAGCTCTGGTCATGCACATATAAAAGCCTTTAGATTATGTGACAAAAATATTACATCAAACAATTCAACCTTGTAATCGTATTTTGTATTATTCTAAAAACCAACTCTTTTGAAGCACCTTAAGCGATTCATGCGAAACACGTCTACCTACGCACAGTGGGGTGAAATTGGAAAACGAGGTTCAAAATGACATTTAGAACGTAATTATGCACCGATTTTAGATTTTTTTTTTGAAAAATTTAGAACTAAATTGTTCAGAAAATGGTGAGAGTGCATTTTTTATTCTTTTGTTTATTTAATTGTTATGTTAATGCAAACAGGGAAAAAAATGCCGATTTTTCTAATTTCATTTTTTATTTTTAATCGCATGCCTTCATCGTTAAGATGAAACGTGGCAATTGAAATTTAATACTGAATGTTATTTGTTTATTTTATAAACAAATTATTTAAACAAATGCACATTTTGGGCGTTTTTAGGCCAAAAGAAACCGTTTTTTCTTTCGAACTTGTTGCAATTATATTACCAATGATGTTTTCTGAAAAAAAATTTTGCCACTCATCAATATTTTATTATTTTATAAACAAATTATATAAACAAATGCACATTTCGGGCGTTTTTAGTCGAAAATAAACCGTTTTTTCTTTCGACCTTCTTGAAATGATATTGCCAATGATGTTTTCTCAAAAAAATTTTGCCACTCATTGATATTTGTTTATTTTATAAGCAAATTATATAAACAAATGCACATTTTCAGCGTTTTTGGGCGAAAAGAAATCGTTTTTTCTTCTCACCTTGCTGACATTATATTGCCAATGATGTTTTGTAAACAAATTTTCTACCGCCAATCGAAATTTGTTTATTTTATAAACAAATTATATAAACAAATGCACATTTTGGGCGATTTTAAGCGAAAATAAACCGTTTTCTCATCTGACCTTGCAAACATTATATTTCCAATAATGTTTTCTGATAATTGTATTGCCACTTACAATATTTGTTTACGTTATAAACAAATTATATAAACAAATGCACATTTTCAGCGTTTTTAAGCGAAAAGAAGTCGTTTTTTCTTCTCACCTTGCTGACATTATATTGCCAATGATGTTTTGTAAACAAATTTTTACCGCCCATCAATATTTGTTCATTTTATAAACAAATTATATAAACAAATGCACATTTTGGGCGATTTTGAGCGAAAATAAAACGTTTTTTCTTTTGACCTTGCTAATATCATATTGCCAATAATGTTTTCTGAAAATTTTGTTACCACCCATCAATATTTGTTTACTTTATAAACAAATTATATAAATAGATTCACATATAAGGAGTTTTCAGGCGAAAAAATATCGTTTTTTCTTCTGATCTTGTTGCAGTTATATGGCCAATGATGTTCTATCGAAAAATTTTGCCAAGCACCGCTAATCGTTTATTTTATAAATAAATTATATAAATAAATTTACATTGCAGATATTTATAGGCAGAAAGAAATCGTTTTTCTTTTATTATTGTTTAAACTATATTGACAATGAATTGTCTAGATGAAATATTTTCATGCCTTACTATTTGTTTATTTTAAAAACAAATTAGGTAAACATCTAAAATGTTCATTTTTTGTATAATTTGTTTGTAAGATAAGCAAATATTAATGCATATAATTTTTTTTCAGAAACCATCATTGAAAATATAATTTCAGCAAGGTCAGAGGAAAAAACGAATTCTTTTCGCTTAAAAAGTCCTAAAATGCGCATTTGTTTATATAATTTGTTTATAAAATGAACAAATATTGATGGGTGGCAAAATTTTTTTCAGAAAACGTCATTAGCAATATAATTTCAGCAACGTGAGAAGGAAGATCGATTTCTTTTCGCTTAAAAACGCTCAAAATGAGCACTTGTTTATATAATTTGTTTATTAAATAAACAAATATTGATGGGCGGCAAATTTTTTTTAGAAAAACATCATTGGCAATATACTTTCAGCAAGATCGAAAAAAAAACGATTTCTTTCACTTGGAAACACCCAAAATGTGCATTTGTTTATATAATTTGTTTATAAAATAAACAAATATGGATGAGTGGCAGAAACTTTTTGAAGAAACATCATTGGCAATATGAATGCAAGAAGGCCGAATAAAAAAAAGGTTTCTTTTCGCCTAAAAATGCCCAAAATGTGCATTTGTTTATACAATTTGTTTATAAAATAAAAAAATATTGATGAGTGGCAAAAATTTTTTCAGAAAACATCACTGGCAATATAAGTGCAACAAGTTCGAAAGAAAAAACGGTTTCTTTTCGCCTAAAAACGCCTAAAATATGCATTTGTTTATATAATTTGTTTATAAAATAAACAAATAACATTCAATATTATATTTTAATGGCCACGTATCATCTTAACGATGAAGGCAAGTGATTTCAGAGCAGAAATATACTTTGAAGACGAATAACCCCTAATGTCGATCATTTGTTAATACAATTTGTTTATAACAATTAACTTTACAAGTTACTAATTTTTTTGTCTTTCTCATACCCCTGTGCATTAAATGCAAGGGACGAGAAGTGTAAGAAAAATTTTGTCTAGAAGATAAAAAATGAAATTAAAAAAATCGACATTTTTTTCGCTGTTTGCATTAACATAACAATTAAATAAACAAAAAAATAAAAAATCTACTCGCATCATTTTCTGAAAAATTTAGTTCTGAATTAAAAAAAAAATCCAAAATCAGTGCATAATTACGTTCTAAATGTCATTTTGAACCTCGTTTTCCAATTTCATCCCACTGTGCTACGTGACGCGGCGATAACACTATGTGACAGCTGTTCAGTGCTCACTGAATCAGCCAATCAAGCATTGACCGATTCATTTCACTGATTGATTTCCCTGATTTTGCCAGCTAAGAGATGGAAAATCAGTGAATTTTCAGTTACTGATTTAACAAGTGAAAATTTCACTGACTTAGTTAGAGAGAGAGAGAGAGAGGGGGGGGGGGGGAGAGTATCCATACATTCATTGAAGAAGATTCGAATTCTTGTGCAGAACCTTAGAAAGCAGTCTCCAATCTCTGAAATTATGACCTATAATAATAACTTCGAGAAAAACTTCCGTCTTGAGCTGCACATTCTTTTATGGAAGGAACGCAAGTTAACGAAGTCGTAACAAAGCTATCTCGCCCAATCACGGGTTTCATCCGTGAAGCCTGCAGATGGTTCACTTGAAACTCATGAAAACTAGTTCGCCAGAAAGTTCGCACCGCATGCACGCAATATTACGCACTTGCACCATATTGCGAAATGCAAATTCAAAGTTCAGGCCGCAAGCAATAATGGCATTCGAACTGGGTGAGAGTCAACAAAGTCGACTTCTAAAACGATTTGGAATTTATCTTTATCTACTGGAGATAGAGAGTTAGGCAGTTGAATTTTACCTTGAATTTTTTAAAAGGATTTGTGTGTTTGACTAGGATAAGAAATACCCTTCTTGCAAAGAAATAGTTCCAGGATTTAAAGAAGATTTCTCATCTGTATCATCTCGCAGAAGCCAACCCATCTAGAGTTGGTTAGAGGTTCATCTAGTTTGTTGAAAATTCAACAATTTGGATGAAAAGTAATCCCATAATTTCATGTAATCCAGGCTAATCCACCTCCTCTGGAACGCATTTTAAGGAGTTGTTTCCCCCTCGAGAGTACCGGAACTTCAAAGCATTCCTTTCTAATTCCAGGGACTTAACGAATCACCCGGAGAGAAAAGAATTGGTTGGACAGAAAGGGTTATTACATCGCTAATTACTACAGCAGGCACACTATACTCAACCGAATGTACCTTGTAACCTTTTTCGACCTGAAGCTAATGGGCTTAAAGTGATTCGTTGCAAATGGCAGACAATCTGTTTCGAGATTGAAGAGCTTTTTGTCAGAAATAATTCATTCTCGGCCAAGGTTATCCTATACATCATTGCAGAATTAGATATTCCTATTCTATTTACGTTTCTCTAATTCGTTTCAACTTGATCGTACTAACCTTACAAACAAGTAATTAAGGCTATGAATTGGTCGTGAGGAAATTGAAATTAGATTTTTTGCAAGTAGGATTCCAACAGAAATTATTACTGACCTTTTCTTATGGAGGCCATTTAAGTATTAGGTAAGACAGATAATGGGCTCTGGGTTCAAAAGGAAGTGATGAGAAGATTCTGAAAATCTGAGTATGTAGGCTAATGTGATTATGATGATCCTTCGGAAATGGCTCAACATTTTTGTTTAACTTTCTGGCTAATTTAAAGCTCAGATAATATATTGACAAATTTGTATACTTTTCTTCTACCATGTTTTTTGAGTCCCCCATGGGGTCTTTATGAAATTCTTTATTGGGATCTTTTATCTTCTATCATTTATTCTCTATCCTCTATCTTCTATCCACTATACTCTATCCTCTATCATCTATGCTGCATCCTCTATCCTCTATCTTCTACCTTCTATCCTCCATCCTCTATCTTCTATCCACTATACTCTATCCTATATTCTCTATCGTTTATCCTCTAACCTCTACCTTCTATCCTCCATTTTCTATCTTCTATCCTCTATATTCTATCCACTATACTCTATCCTCTATCATCTATCTTCTATGTTCTATCCACTATACTCTATCCGCTATCCGTAATCCTCCATCCTTCATCTTCTATCCTCTACCTTCTACCCTCTATCTTCTATCCACTATACTCTATCCGCTATCCTCCATCCTTCATCTCCTATCCTCTATCCTCTGACTTCTATCCTCTATCTTCTATCCACTATACTCTATCCGCTATCCTCCATCCTCCATTTTCTATCCTCCATCTTCTATTTTCTATCCTCTATCATCTTCCTTCTATCCTCCATCTTCCATCTTCTATCCACTATACTCTATCCTCTAGCCTCCATCCTCTGTCCTCTATCCTCTACCTTCTATCATTTGTCCACTATCTTCTATCCTA
This sequence comes from Andricus curvator, assembly GCA_932195095.1. Classification (NCBI taxonomy): domain Eukaryota; kingdom Metazoa; phylum Arthropoda; class Insecta; order Hymenoptera; family Cynipidae; genus Andricus; species Andricus curvator. The sequence goes on from CAKNYM010052109.1 coordinate 278,470, forward strand.
TATCATCTATCTTCTGTCCACTATCCTCTATACCCTATCTCTATCCTTTATCCTCTATCCTCTATCCTATATCCTCTATCCTCTATCCTCTATCCTCTATCCTCTATCCTCTATCC
>CAKNYM010052109.1:278595-289226 GCA_932195095.1 Andricus curvator
TCCTCTATCCTCTATCCTCTATCCTCTATCCTCTATCCTCTATCCTCCATCCTCTATCATCTATTCTCTATCCTCTTTAAAAAAGAAGTTCAACTCTCAACCAAGTAGTTGAATTTTTAATCAAGAAGATTAATTCCACGAAATACATGAATTTTTAACAAAATGGTACATTTTTCAAATAAAAAAATATCAATTTTTATTTGAACAATATGAGTTATGATCAAAAAATATAATAGTTGATGTACTCACAAAAAAACTTTTTCATTTTAAATCCAAATAGTTGACTCAAAATAAAAAAGAATAATACCCACAAAGAAAAAAGGTCATTGTTGATATTAAAAAATATATATATATATATTTGTAAACAAACAGTTGAATTTTTAAGCAAAAATGACGAATTTTCCACAAAAAAGTTAAATTTTCAACCCGAAAATATCAATATTCAACTAAAAAGTCAATTTTCAATAAAATTGTTAACTAAAAATGATCAACTCTCAACCATAAAAAAAAAACGAATTTTTAACAAAATAGTTGTAGTTTTAATAAAAAATACGTATCTTCGATTGAAAAAATAAATTTCCTAAAAAATTAGTTCAACTTTTAGCAATTAGTTGAATTTTTAACAAAATAGTTGTAGTTTTAATAAAAAATACGTATCTTCGACTGAAAAAATAAATTTCTAAAAAATTAGTTCAACTTTTACCAAGTAGTTGAATTTTTATTCAAAGAGATTAATTTTATACTAAAAAGAAAGCATTTTTAATAAAATGCATGAATTTCCAACCAAATAGTACGATTTTCATATAAAAATGATTTTAAAAAATTTTATTAATGAGTAAAACTGTTGCAAATTGTATATTTTGGATTTGTAATTCTATATTTATATAATTGTATATATAATGGTTGAATGTCATATTGTTAAAATTTATCATTATTATAAATAATGTAAGTAAACAAATAGACAATTTTAATATTTTTTTCCGAAAAAAGATTCTTTGCTCTCTCTCTCTCTCTAATATTTATCAAAGTAGATGATCAGATTTAATATTTCATAAAATATTGTTAACATGTAAAGTCTTACATTGTAATAAATAATTTACGTAAACAAATAAATAATTTTTGTCTACTTTTCGCTGAAAAAAATTATTCTCTATCTTATATCTCTGAAAATACCTTTCCAGACTTACTAGAAAATTAAAATTTAAGAATTTTAAATTAGATTAAAATCAAATTCAAAATCCTATTTAACGTCCAATACTCAAGTTAATGTATAGAATTCTTGAAAATAAAAACAAGAATCAAACGACCAAGTTTGGACAACCACCACAAAATGCTCTCATTTTTCTTTTCTCTTTTTTTATTTTTGTCCAGAGCAAAACAAATTTTTTTTTTTTTGAAATTTTTTTTTAAGAATTTTTTTTTCAAATTACAATAGGAGCATTTTATGGTGGTTGTCCAAATTTGGTCATTGGATTCTTGTTTTTATTTTCAGGAATTCTATACACTTACTAAAAAATTGTTCTATTTTAATTGCTAAATTAAATTGTTCTATCTAGACAATTCTTAAAATGTAACATTCAGTTTTGTTAAATAAAAAAAGGATGAAAATGTTCTATTAGTTCACTTAAATTATTTATAACAAAATGCATTTTAATTTGTAACAATTTTCTGGAGTTTATTATGTCTTAGATGCTAATACTATACATGTCAACGGATTTTTTTCCGCGAAAAAAGGAAAAAATGGTCTATTTGTTTATTCCAATTATTTATAACAGAGCTTAATATTCAGTGTTAAAAACATTCTAACCTTTAATCAGGATAGATAGAAAAAAAATGTCACGAAAAAGGATGAAAATTGTCTATTAAATTTTTATTTTTTTTTTTTAAAAAGTTATTTGCCTTCTTTGTATCCTCAACTTGTAATTCCAGCTGACTGGAAAAGGAGACTTAAGAAAGAAAATTGGATAAAAACAACAAATTAAATTTCACAGGATGAACAAAAAAAGTTTTTAGTACATGGCGATTATTTACAATTTTTTAGGACGGTGAATTTTTTCAATATGTATCGAGAAATAATGTTCTTAATTACTTGATATTTTTATAAAGAATTTTGAAAAATTGGTCCTTATCCAGTTGTCATTCACATGCCTTCAAATATATCTAATGGTTAAAGCTGAGAAAGAAAAGAATTTAAAAATATATTATTTTATATTCTTATATTTTAATTGAAGCTACATTTCTGTCAAAAAAAATAAACATAAATATTTGTAAATTTGTTTTAAAAAATAGGTCTAAAATACATGCATCAAATGCATGTTTGGCTTTATAGAGAAAATTAACAAACATATTATTTATTTCATGTATATCTCGTATATATAATAATTATTAAGTTATTCAACTCGTTACAAAACTGAAAAAATAAAAATAAAATTATAATAATGATAATTAAAAAAAAAAAAAAACAATATTAACAAATAATATTTCACTGACCTTTTTGATGGCTTCCAACGCCGCTTCAACACTCCCAACATGAGGCTGATTTAAATGAGGCCCAAGTATCAAAGGACTTCCGCCTTTTCAAAAACGTATCCAGAAACACTGATAATCACTACCGCGATCACAACACAATCACTTTTTTTGGCAAACAATTTTTTTTTTTTTTTTTGAAAAATCACTTTTCTCGCGCCACTCGCACCATTTTTCAAATTTTCGATCCAGGTTCACTTTTCACTCACTGTTTCCAAGACGTAAGAATTGTCACTGCCTTGATAATTATGCAACAGCCACTTTGCGATCTGGAGCGCTGCCTTCTTTCGCGGTCACTCGCTCGATGCCAAACATAAGCACTATAATGAATACTTTTTCTGTCCCGGACAAAAAAATTCTTTTGAAATCTATTTTTAGATATTAGAGATATTTAATTAAAATAAGAATCTTCATTAAATATCGAAAGCCTTAGAATTTGAAAATCTTTGAATAGGCTTTAAATATAATGAACAAATGCATTGCTACATGGTCAATCAGAGGTTGAGAAAACTTTTTTTTTTTTTTTTGTAATTAAACAAAATGTTAAGTTGGTTTAATCAAAGCTTTTGGTGGACCGATTATCAGAATCAAACCAAACTTTGTTTATATCAATAAATTATTTTTTTGAATCAATCAAAAGCCAATACCATAGCCCAATTACTGGGATACCAAAACCAATACCATAGCCCAATTACTGGGATACCAAAACCCAAACCGAATTTATTAAATTTTGGCTAAATATTTGATTGCACTGATAACTAATGCATGCATTAAATATAAAAATGATGGTAGAATTAAATTACTTGACACAAAACAAGCTATAGGAATGTATTATCTAATAAATTAGAGGAGGGTGCCAACAATTGGGGGGATGCCAAGAGTTGGTGCTCTTATCCTATATCATCATTTATTTATATTTATGGTTCCTGTCCTAATTTGATCCAATAATCTTTCTCGCATTAACTAATATTTGCAAGTCAACAAAGCAAAATGCAGTGAGCATTTTGTTAACTTTTTTTTTACTTTGTTGAACTGTTTAGTTAGACCTATGTATTTGATGCATATACTAAGTGTCAACAAAAAGCCCCTGGACGTTGCTTAACGTTGTTGAAACAAATCATCAAGATTTTGATTGATTAAAAAAAATATAAATCTTTCAGACTGAAATATTTTCTTTTTAAATGGATCTTATTTGTCTAATGTGTAACTGCAATCTATAGATTGATCATAACCTTGAAAGGAAGTTCGATTAGTGATACTATATTGCTAATGAAGCTCACATTGTGACAAGTTACAATTGGTAAAAATCAAACTAAAAAATGTTTAGAATATTATTATTATTAGAAAAATCTCAAAATTGACTAAACAGAGACATTAAGACAGATTGTGCTTCCGTCCTTTTTAAGTTTGGTTCTTGGTCAACTCTTCAAAGCATTTTCATAAAATCCAGATTGTCGATCAATTTATTGATTGACGACGTACGATAATTCGGAAATCTGTAAATAAGACCGGAGGAGGTTTTTCAAAAATATTTGTTTTTATTTCATTTGCAAGTTCTAAGGCTTTATATATCCAGGAACCCAAAGCATCATTTTTTATTTAATATCTCAATTGTCAATTGCCAATACACTCATCATTGTTGTAACAATAAGAACATCTAAATCGAACAGTAAAACTGATCAGATTTTATGTTTTCATCATATCCATGCAACCTGATTTTCTGATACATAACCACAATGATACTCTCTACTCATTTTTTATTTTCAAATTTAAAACAAAAACAACTCTAGTTTCAAAAAAATCTAAATAAGTTATCTCTGAATTAGTAAAGAGTGGAATTAAAACAATCAGTGGACTGTATTAATTTACGTGGAAAGACCTTCCAAGGATAGATAACATATTTTGAAGTACTTTCTCAGATTGACAACTCTTACAATTTCTAATTACACCACAAAGAAGAAAGTACAAATGATTTAAAGTAATTGTGTATCGTCACTTCGATTTCAATAAATACATTTGTAAAGTGAGTGTATTATATACCAGTTAATGAAACTTTTGCTTGGAAAACTAGACGTCGGAGCGCCTGGGATGTTATTTTCTTTATGGGATTTGAAATTCGCGCTGAAAAATTGACAGGTAGGTGTGATTTCACGTAGAAACAAACGATTTTGTGTGCAATGGGACTCTCGCCGTTCGAGAGAAACGGAACGGAATAACGTGCGCGAACCGGCCGCACGCCGAGCTCCTACTGAACAGTACGAGTACGGCCGAGAGTGGGGAAGAGTGGGGAAGCACGCGGTAGAACCTTCCGGCTCGCCCCACCGTTTCCAGGTGCGGCTTTTTCGGTTCCGATCCCTGACTCTGTGAAATGATTTTACTATAAAAATTAATTTAAAGAAAAGAAATTTTCAAAAAAATGGTTAAATTTTGCATTTTTGTTTAAAATCTCATATTTTATTTACTTAAAAGTTATAATTTTAGTTTTAAATCAATTTTTTGGTTGAAAGTTGATTTCTTTTATTTTAATAGTCTGCTATTATATTTTTGATTCATAATTCATCTACTTTGATTGAATTATTAATTTTTTTTCATTGGTCGAACAATCATCTGTTTCGTTAAATATTCATATTTTTATATGAAAAATTTTTCTTTTTCGTTTGAAATGTCATCTTTCATTATTGAAAAGTTATAATTTTATTATTTTCTTGAAAATTAAAATATTTCATTGAAATCTAATTTTTGTCAAATATTTAACTTTTTTATTGAACATTTGTCTTTTTAACTTGAAAATATTTATTTTTAAATTGAAAATTCGTTATAAAAACTTATATTTTTATGTCCAAAGTTTATTTCTTTTCATTTGAAAATTCTACTAATATATTTTTTGTTAAAATATTTCAGATTTGTTGTATGGATTATTGTTATCAAGAACATTCCTGACGACGGATTTTATAATAATATTGGAGGACATACTGAATTTTGTTTTCCTCTTTTTCAATAAAAAATTAATATTCAAATGAAAAAATGGAATTTTCAAAAAAATAGTGGAACTTTTAACCAAAACGGATGAATTTGATATCAAAGAGTTGAATTTTTAACAAAAAAATAAATAAATTTTCAAGAAAAAAGTTTAGTTTTCTGCCATAAAGCCAATTTTTCAAATAAATAGTTGAATTTCCAACTAAAAAAGATCAAGTTTCAATTAAAAATATTTTTTTTCAACCAAAAATGGGATGGTTCAGTTTTCATTTGAAAAAAAAATTATTATTCAACCAAAAAAATGAAATTTTCCAATTTTTAACAAAATAGGGTAGTTAAAATTTCAGTTAAAGAATTTGATTTTCAACCAAAAAAAAAGGAATTTTCAACCAAATAGTTTAATTCTCAATCAAAAAGATGAATTTTCAACCAAGAAGATTAATTTCCTACCAAACAAACGAATTTTTAACGAAATACGTGAATTTTAAAACAAATTGTTAAATTTTCAACTAAAAAAGATCAATTTTTAATTTAAAATATCTATTTTCTACTAAAAATGGTAAAATCGAATTTTCTCTCACAGAAATTAATTTGACGAACTCGATGAAAAAGATAAATTTTCATTCAAGTAGATTAATTTCCTAGCAAAAAAGACAATTTTTTAAACAAAAAATTGAATTTTCAACAAAAAAAGAACAATTTTAATTAAAAATATCAATTTTCTATAAAAACTGGTATAATCGAATTTTATTTCAAGGAAATTAATTTTGAACAAAAAAAAAAAGGAATTGGCAACAAAATAGTTGAATCCTCAAAGAAAAATATGAATTTTCCACAGAGAAGATTATTTTTCTACCAGAAATAACGAATTTTCAACGAAATCCAGAAAATTTAAAAAAAATAGTTGAATTTTCAACTAAAAAAGATGAAGTTTCCATTAAAAATATTTATTTTCTAACAAAAATGGCATATTTGAAATTTTAGTTTAAAAAATTAATTTTCCACCAAAAAAAAAGTGTTATAAAAATTATTTCGAAGGAGTGTTTTAATAAATAAAAAAAAGTTTTTTTTTTAATAAAACTGTTTGGCTGAAAATTTGTCTTCTTAATGAAAAAGTCGCATTTACAACAAAATAGTTTAATTTTTGACAAAATAGTTGAATTTTCAACCTGAAAATATGAATTTTCAACCAAATGATCAAATTTAAAAAAAAAAAATTAATTTTCAATCAAAAACACAAACAAAATAATTAAATTTTCAACAAATTAGTTGAATTTTTAAACTACAGAAATAATTTTCAATCATTTAAAATGTAAATAAATTGCCTTAAAATCTTCCAAAATTTCCCAGAAATTTCAAGAAAATTTGTTTATTCTCTTGAAAACTTTCAAAATTCTTTTAAAATTTCTGAAGTTTTTGTTTGAAATCTTTACAAATCTACATTTTGTAAAATCTTTAAGAGTTTAAAATTCTTTTTGAATCTCTTCAAATCTTATAAATATTTCTTGAATTTACTCAATTTTTTTTATTGTTTAATCTTACCGAATTGAAACATTTTTCTTTAAAATATTCTACACTATTTTTCGAAATTTCAGAATATCGTTTGAATTGTTTTGAAATCTTTTAGAAATTAAAAAAAAAATTTTTTTCAAGATAAAAAATCATTTGAAATTTCCCCAAGAATCTTAGGAAAATTCTTTTCTTTTTTAAATCTTTTCAGAATTTCTAAACCTTCTAATCTTTTAAAATTATTCAAAATTTCTCTGAATGTCTTTTAAAGTCTGCAAAATGAAAAAAATTGCCTTAAAATCTTTCAGATTCTTCTTTGACAATTGGAGAAACATTTTGAAATCTTTTGAAATCTTTTTAAATATTCTATTTAAATTAATTTTGCAAAATAAAGAATCATTTTAATTTTTCTCAGAAACCTAATGATTTTTTTTAATTTTCTTTTAACCTTACAAAATTTTTAAAATATCTTTATATCAGATTTTTTTAAAAATGATCTAATATGGCAAAGTTGCAACATTTTGCTTTAAAATCTTTAACTCTTTTTAAAAATTTTAGGAAATAATTAAAAATATTTTTTCAACTTTTTCAATTTTCTCGTAGAATTCATTTAAAAAAATCGTTAGAAATTTTTCCATGAATCTCAGGACCATTCTTTTCATTCCTGAAAAATAAAAATTGTCTTGAAGTCTTTCACATTCTTTTTCCCAACATTTATTAATAATTTTGACTCTTTTTAAAAATGAGTTCTTTCTAAAATCTTGATAAATATTGATTTTGGAACAAAGTTTTGTTCACAAAAGGTGTAGATCTTGTCGAAACACATATTTCTTATATTGATACTCTTCTTCTAAAATTAATATTTCTCGAGAAAAATAACAAAATTAATTTTCAGATTTTTATTGGAAAAGGGGGCGTTGGAAAAGGGGTTCGGCGTGAGTGCGTGGAGAGGGGGCAGTTCAAATCCACTCACGCAGATCCCCTTTTCGAACAAAAAATGTGAAAATTCATTTCGGTCAATTTTCTCGAAAAATATTAATTTTAGGTAAATGTATAAACATACAAAATATGTGTTTCAACGAGATCTACAGCTTTTGCAAACAACATTTTTTTCTCGAATCAATATTTTTTGTATTATGTTCAAAAACATAATAGACATTTTCTGAATAAAAAAAAGTTTTTTCAAGATGTAGTATTGTCTAGAAATAAATAATATTTTGTCGTAACACTGAATGCTTCTTCAATATTTTTTGCTTTTCATACAAATATTGAAGTTACTTAACGCAAGTACTAATGTAAATTCACCAACTTAGACATTTTTTTCAATACCATAAAGAATAGAAAATAATATTAATAATAATACAATATAAAATTTTCAAATAACTACTTATTTGTTAAAAGTTTTTGAACATTTGGAAATTCGAGCTAAAATTAAATTCTAAATATTAAGAACAATAAAATAAGTATTATCAGTTTATTTGTGAATTTATATAAATATAATTTTTATAAGATTCTTGAGAAAATTAAAAAAAGATTTTAGAATATTTCGGATTTGTCAAAAAGGAATCTTGAAGATTTTGAAGAAATTTTATTTTATTTTATGAAATATTAGAAAAAACTCGAGTCTTTTTAAAGGATGCTTAGGACCTTTAGAAGCTTGGAAGAAATTAAGAAATATTTGATAAATTTTAGCAACGTTTCGTAGTTTTTAAATATTTCTTATCTATATAAAACGTCTTGAATTTAAAAAATTATTTCCAACTGACTCGAATTTATTTTAAAATATTAAAAATTAATTAAAAATTTAAAAAAACTGCCTTATAATCTTCTAAATTTTCCCATTAATTTTAAGAAATTTTTTTTTATTCTCTTCAAACCTTTCAGAATTTTTAAAGCTTCTGAAGTTTTTTTTCTTCATCAAAAATCTGAATGTCTAAAAATCTTTCAAAGTTTAAAATTCTTTTTGAATCTCTCCCATTCTTCTAAATATTTTTTGAATTTACTCGATTTATTTTTTTATTTTTTAATATTACCAAATTGAAACATTTTGCTTTAAAATCTTCTACACTCTCTCTCGGAATTTTGAAAAATCATTCGAAATGTGCAAATAAATGAAATAATAAATCATTTAAAATTTTCACACGAATCTTTAAAAAATTCGGGTATACTTCCGAAAAAGTCACTCAAAAATATTGACTTGATACTTGGCCCAGGAGTTCCTTTCAGACCCTTATTGAATGCACTGGAAGTATTTTTGGTGCAGATAAATATAAATTAAGTTATTAATAATTTTGAATTTTTAAAATAATTAGTATTTTTTCAAAATTTCGAAAAATATTAATTCTGGAAAAAAATGTTGTTCACAAAAGTTGTAGATTTCATCAAAACACATATTTTTTATGTTTATACTTTTTCTCTAAAATTGATATTTTTCTAGAAAAATGACAAAAATGAATTTTCAGATTTTTTGTTGGAAAAGGGGGCGTTGGAAAAGGGGTTCGGCGTGAGCGGATGTGAACCACACCCTCTCCACTCACTCACGCAGACCCTCTTTTACAACGACTAAAAAAACCACGCGTCCTCATCTTGGGCATTTTAAATGGCCCACACCCCCTCCCACCACTCATGCCGATCCCTTTTCCAACAAGAAATCTGAAAATTCATTTTTGTCATTTTCCTCGCAAAATGTTAATTTTAGGAAAAAGTATAAATATAAAAAATATTTGCAGATTTTTTGTTGGAAAAAGGGTCGGCATGAGGGGCGGGAGGGGATGTGGGCCATTCAAAATGCCCAATATTAGGACGCGTGGTTTTTTTCCCGTTAGAAAAGGGGTTGGGCGTGAGTGAATGTGAACCGCACACTCTCCACCCACTCACGCCGAACCCCTTTTCCAACGATCGACCCCTTTCCAACGACCAATTTTTCAACAAAAAATCTGAAAATTCATTTTTGTCATTTTTCTCGAAAGATGTTAATTTGAGGAAAATGTATGAATATAAAAAATATTTTCAGATTTTGTGTTCGAAAAGGGGTCGGCATGAGGGGCGGGAGGGGGTGTGGGCCATTCAAAATGCCCAAGAAAAGGGGGTCGGCGTGACTGAATGTGAACCACACACTCTCCAGCCACTCACGCCGAACCCCTTTTCCAATGATCGACCACTTTCCAACGCCCAATTTTCCAACAAAAAATCTGAAAATTCATTTTTTTCATTTTTCTCAAAAAAATGTTAATTTTAGAAAAAAGTATAAATATAAAAAATATTTTCAGATTTTTTGTTGGAAAAGGGGTCGGCATGAGTTGTGGTAGGGGTTTTTGGGCCATTCAAAATGCCCAAGATTAGGACGCGTGGTTTTTTTGCGGTTAGAAAAGGGTGTCGGCGTGAGTGGATGCGAACCACACACTCTCCACCCACTCACGCCGAACCCCTTTTCCAACGATCGACCCCTTTCCAACGCCCAATGTTTCAACAAAAAATCTGAAAATTCATTTTTGTAATTTTTCTCGAAAAATAACAATTCTAGGAAGAAAGTATAAAAACGATGTGTTCCGACGAGATCTATAGTTGACGCAACTATAAAATTTAAAAAATGTGACTTACCGCAATGCGGGGGGGGG
>CAKNYM010052109.1:289326-300557 GCA_932195095.1 Andricus curvator
TCAGTCCAGCGAAGGTGGATCCCGAATGAATCTGAAGCACCTTGCATTTTCGGATTACCCAAGTTACTCCGACTTAACCGGATTACAAGTGGATTACCAGTAAATTATTTTGGTTTACAAGTGGATTACATGGAATTGCAAATGAATTATCTGAGATTAAAACTAGAGTGCCTATGATTACATTAGATTGCTTGGATTGTTCCGAGTTAAAAGTGGATTGACCCGCATTACAAATGGATTATAAGTGGATTGTACTCGATCAACAGTGGATAACCAAGGATTATATGCGGATGGTCCCAGAATTACAAGTGGATTACCGAGGGTTACAAGTAGATCACCTGGAATTACCAGTGTTTTATCAAGGATTATAAATGGATTGCCTAGGGTTACACTATATTACTTGGATTCCCCTAGGTTACAAGTGGATTACGCCAGATAATAAGTGGATTACGTTGAATAAGAAGTTTATTTAGTTGGATTACAAGTGGCTTACATGGGATTACAATTGGATCACATTGGATTAAAAGTGGATTACCTAGTATCACATGTGGATTACGTAGGATGACAAGTGTATTATTCAGGATTATAAATGGATTGCCTAGGATTACACTATATTAATTGGATTTCCCTGGACCACAAGTGGATTACACCAGATTATAAGTGGATTACGTTGATTACAAGTGACTTACATGGGATTACAATTGTATTACATTGGATTAAAAGTGGATTACATAGTATTACATGTGGATTACCTATGATGACAAGTGTATTACCTAGGATTATAAGTGGATTGCCTAGGACCATACCAGATTAATTAAATTACTTTGGGTCACAAGTGGCTTACAATTGGCTTACCTGAGATTATAATTGGATTGTCTAGCATCAGAAGTGGATTAAATTGGCTTAAAAGTGGATTACCTAGTCTCACATGTGGATTACCTAGAATGACAAGTGTATTATCTAGGATTATAAGTGGATTGCCTAGGACTATACCAGATTACTGAAATTGCTTTGGGTTACAAGTGGCTTACAAGTGGCTTACCTGAGATTATAATTGGATTGTCTAGGATTAGGAGTGGATTACATTAGATTAAAAGTGGATTACTTCGTATTACAAGTGGATTGACTACGATAACAAGTGAATTACTCAGGATAACAAGTGGATTATCTGGGATTAAATGTGTATTGTCTAGGATTACAACAGATAATACTACTGGCTTACAACTTTATTATGTCGTATTAAAAGTGATAACTCTGAATAACGAGTTCTTGTCTGCGGTTATAATTTTATTGCCTAAGGTTGAAAGTGGATTGAATTGGATTAAAAGTGGATTGCTTAGGGATACAAGTCGATTCTCTGGGATTAGACTAGAATACTGTGACTGATTTCGGTTGAAGTGGATTACATTAGATTTCATTGGATAACAAGTGGATTACCTAGTATTACATGTGGATTACGCAGGATGGCAAGTGTATTATTGAGGATTATAAATGGATTGCCTAGGATTACACTATATTAATTGGATTTCCCTGGACCACAAGTGTATTACATCAGATTATAAGTGGATTACGTTGATTACAAGTGACTTAAATGGGATGACAATTGTATTACATTGGATTACATAGTATTACATGTGGATTACCTATTATGACAAGTGTATTATCTAGGATTATAAGTGGATTGCCTATGACTATACCAGATTACTTAAATTGCTTTGGGTTACAAGTGGCTTACAAGTGGCTTACACGTGGCTTACAAGTGGCTTACAAATGGCTTACAAACGGCTTACCTAATATTATAATTGGATTGTCTAGGATTAGGAGTGGATTACATTATATTAAAAGTGGATTACTTCGTATTACAAGTGGATTACCTAGGATGACAAGTGAATTACTCAGGATAACAAGTGGATTATCGGGGATTAAATGTGTATTGTCTAGGATTACAACAGATAATACTACTGGCTTACAACTTTATTATGTCGTATTAAAAGTGATAACTCTGAATAACGAGTTCTTGTCTGCGACTACAATTTTATTGCCTAAGGTTGAAAGTGGATTAAATTGGATTAAATTGGATTAAAAGTGGATTGCTCAGGGATACAAGTGGATTCTCTGGGATTAGAGTAGAATACTCAGACTGATTTCGGTTAAAGTGGATTACATTGGATTACATTGAATAACAAGTGGATTACAGTGAATTCCAAGTAGATTACCTGTAATTACAAGTGGATTACTCAGGATTACAAGTGGATTATCGGTTACTCTGAATGCTTTCAGTTAAAGTGGATTATATTGGATAACGAGTGGATTACAGAGCATTACAAGTAGATTACCTGTCATTATAAGTGGATTATCTAGGATGACAAGTGAATTACTCAGAATTACAAGTGGATTATCTGGCATTAAATGTGTATTGTCTAGGATTACAACTGGATTATATCGGATTAAAATTGGATAAATCTGGATTGCGAGTGCTTGTGTGGGATGACAATTGTATTGCCTAAGGTTAAAAGTGGATTACACTGGATTAAAAGTGGATGACCTAGGGTTACAAGTGGATGATTGAAAAAAAATCTTCTCCTTTCGCTCCGCTGGGAATCGAACCACAGAACTTCCGATTGCCGGTCGCGAGCTTTCCCATTAGGCTCCTAAAGAGATCGAAAGAAGAAACTTTTTTCAGAAAATACACGCATTATTTAGCGAGATGATACATATCAAATTTTTCAAGGAATCTGTATTACCATCAGAGAATAAAAGAAATTTGTAACGTCTTTCCAGACTAGATGGAAATATGAATTGAAAATAATTTTAATTAATTTTTCTTTTTTGTCTTTTTCTGAAAAAAGATATTCTCCTTTCGCGCCGCTGGGAATCGAACCAAAGAACTTCCTATTGCCGATCTAGTCTGAAAAGACGTTAGAAATTTCTATTATTGTCTGATGATAATACGGATTCCTTGAAAAATTTGATATGTACCACCTTGCAAAATAATGCGTGTATTGTCTGAAAAAAAGTTTCTTCTCTCTATCTCTCTAGTAGCTTAATGGGAAAGCACCAGACCGGCAATCGGAAGTTCAGTGGTTCGATTCCCAGCAGAGCGAAAGGTGAAGATCTTTTTTCAGAAAAAAAAAAATAAAAATGATTTTGTTTTTGTTAATTGAAAATCAAACTATTTTTTTTAAAAGTCGTATTTCTGGTCGATAATGTAACTGTTTTATTGAAAATTTTGATTGACTATTTCGTTAAAAATGCAACTGCTTCTGTTAGAAATTTATTTCTATTTTTATTAAAAGGTTCGAACTCTTGAAGATCAAAATTTTTTCAATTAAAGTTATGGAAACTAAACCGCAAATTAAGACACTCAAAGTGAAATAGTTTTTAATTGTGAAAATTTTTTAATCAAAAAACTGCAAACTTTTAATTTTCATACATTGTACAGTTCATTTGAAGCAATTTAAAAATACAAACAATAGTTTATACATTAGAATTTGATTTGAAATCTTTTTAAACATTTGTTTTGAAAAAATCATTTAAAAATTTTCCAGCAGTCTAATAATAATTTTATTATCTTGGAACACCCATTTTTCCTACAATTTTTTGAAAATCCTGAGAAAGTAAAAAAAAAATTACCTTAAAATCATTCATATTCTTTTTTGAAAATTTTGGAAATCTTATTAAATATTCTTTTAAAATTAATTTTTCAGAAAAAAAATTAGTGTTAGTTTTTTAGGCATTTTGATACAAATTTTGTATTCATTAGAACCTTTCAAAATATTTAAAAAGCTTATAAATCGATTATCTTCGAAATTAATAATTGTTCAATTGTCTTCAATTTCAAAATAAAAAATCATTTTGAATTTTCCCAGCAAAATTAATCATTTTTTTTATTTTCTTAAAACCTTTAAAGACCCTTAAAAAGCTTCGAAATTTTATTTCGAAGTCTTCAAAAATCTAAATTGAGTTTTTTATTTTTCGAAATCTTTTCCAGTTTTAAATTAAGTTTGTGTCCTCTCAAAACTTGTAAATGCCTCTTAAAATAACTCAAAATTTATCTAAATTAATTGGTTTTTTATAGTAAAACTTTATTCATTAGCATAATTCAAAGTTGATGCAATAGTATAAAAGATTCCTTGGTTCGAGACGAATCGATTGACCTATAATATTAAAAATTTTTATTGAAGTGTAAGGAAGCTATGGTAATGCATAATATTTGAAAATACGGTTTTTTATAGTAAAACTTTTTTCTTCAACATAATTTAAAGTTGATGCAAGAGTATAAAAGATTTCTTGGTTAGAGGCGAATCGATTGACTTATAATATTCATACATTTTATTAAAGAGTAGGGAAGTTATGGTAATGCAGAATATTTGAAAATACGATTTTTTTATAGTAAAAATTTTTTCTTCAATATAATTTGAAGTTGAAGCAAGAACATAAAAGGTTCCTTGGTTAGAGGCGAATCGATTGACTTATAATATTCATACATTTTATTAAAGAGTAGGGAAGTTATGGTAATTTATATATTTTGAAAATCGGTCTTTCATAATAAAACTTTTTTTTCAACATCATTCAAAGTTGATGCAAGAGTATAAAAGATTCCTCGGTTAGAGGCGAATCGATTAACTTATCATATTCATACACTTTATCAAAGAGTAGGGAAGTTATGGTAATGCAGAATATTTGAAAATACGATTTTTTTATAGTAAAACTTTTTTCTTCAATATAATTTGAAGTTGAAGCAAGAACATAAAAGATTCCTTGGTTAGAGGCCAATCGATTTACCTGTAATATTAATACATTTTATTGAAGAGTGAGGAAGTTATGGTAATTTATGTATTTTGAATATCCGTATTTTATAGTAAAACTTTTTTCTTCAACATAATTTAAAGTTGATGCAAAAGCATAAGAGATTCCTTGGTTAGAGGCGAATCAATTGACTTATAATATTAATACATTTTATTAAAGAGTAGAGAAGTTATGGCAATTTATATATTATGAAAATCGGTATTTTATAGTAAACCTTTTTTCATTAACATAATTCAAAGTTGATGCAAGAACAGAAAAGATGTGTTGATTTTTAGACGAATCGATTGACCTATCACATTAATACATTTTATTGAACAGTAAGGAAGCTATGTATGTATACCATTAAGCCATTTCCCTTTCAGGGTAGGAGTGACACTACCCGGTTCGGGTAGTGTTTCTAGGTGGATAGTTTCTTGTAGTAAATAACTACAAGTGTGGGCTCACCACACCCACGATGTGCCAACAGCACTCAGTTTTCTCGAATGGTTACCCATCCAAGTACTAACCACGCCGAACGCTGCTTAACTTCAGTGATCTGACGAGAACTGCTTTTTTCAGCGTGGTAATGCATAATATTTGAAAATACGGTTTTTTATAGTAAAACTTTTTTCTTCAATATAATTTAAAGTTGATGCAAGAACATAAAAGATTCCTTGGTTAGAGACGAATCGATTGACCTATAACAGTAATACATTTTATTAAAGAGTAGGGAAGTTGTGGCAATTTATATATTTTGAGAATCGGTCTTTTATAATAAAACTTTGTTCTTCAACATCATTCAAAGTTGATGCAAGAATATGAAAGATTTCTTGGTTAAAGACGAATCGATTGTCCTATAATAATACTACATTCTATTGAAGAGTAAGGAAGATATAGTAATGCATAATATTTGAAAATACGGTTTTTTATAGTAAAACTTTTTGCTTCAATGTAATTTAAAGTTGATGCAAGAAAATAAAAGATTCCTTGGTTAGAGACCAATCGATTGACCTATAATATTAATACATTTTATTGAAGAGTGAGGAAGCTATGGTAATTTATATATTTTGAAAATCAGTCTTTTATAGTAAAACTTTTTTCATTAACATAATTCAAAGTTGATGCAAGAATAGAAAATATGTGTTGATTCGAGAGGAAATCTGTTGACCTATAATATTAATACATTTTATTGAAGAGTCAGGAAGCTATGGTAATTCAAATGTTTTGAAAATCGGTCTTTTATAGGAAAACTTTTTTCTTCAATATGATCTAAAGTTGATGCAAGAATATGAAATATTCCTTGGTTAGAGACGAATCGATTGACCTATAATATTAATAAATTTTATTGAAGAGTGAGGAAGCTATCGTAATTCATATATTTTGAAAATCAGTCTTTTATAGTAAAACTATTTCACTAACATAATTCAAAGTTGATGCAAGAACGGAAAAGATTCCCTGATTCGAGGCAAATCGATTGATCTATAATATTAATACATTTTATTGTAGAGTAAGGAAGCTATGGTAACGCATAATATTTGAAAAGACGGTTTTCTATAGTAAAACTTTTTTCTTCAATATAATTTGAAGTTGATGCAAGAACATAAAAGATTTCTTGGTTAAAGACGAATCGATTGACCTATAATATTAATAAATTTTATTACAGAGCAGGGAATTTATGGTAATTTATATATTTTGAAAATCGTTCTTTCATAGTAAAACCTTTTGCATTAATATAATTCAAAGTTGATGCAAAAATAGAAAATATGTGTTGATTCAAGACGAATGGATTGATCTATAATATTGATACAATTTATTGAAGATTAAGGACGTCATCATCATTTATAATATTTGAATCATCTGTTTCAAACAGAAAAACTTTTTCCATCGACATAATTCAAAGTTGATGCATGAATAGAAAATACTTTTTGATCACAAATTTTCAAATAGAATAATTCTGCCAATTTTTGTAAAGAAATCATAAACCTGGAAAAGGGATAGGGTGCGACAGAACTTTTCCCATCTCTTTTACAGCTCGAAAAATTATAATTTCGAATACAAAATTTGATTTGTCTTTGTATTTAAAATTTTTTTTGTATTATTTTTTAATTTTGTATTTTTAGTATATTTTTGTTTTTAAATTGGTAAAAATGAAGACTTTTGTTTGTCTATTATTGAAAAAAAATAATTAATGCTTTCTCTATGAGGAAGCAAATACATTTGCTAGCGGGAAGCAAAGTGCTCGTGAAATGAGCATCATATAATTATAAATACAAAGTGGAAACACTCGAGATCAAATTCACAGCTAGTTTAATATTTGATTCATAATTGCTTATTTTAAATGAAAAATAAAGTATTTTTGAATATTCAAAAAACGTCTTCCTTAATTAAAAAATTTCAAAATAAATTGGTTAAGAATGGAATATTTTAGATTAAAACAATATTTGCATAGGATTTGGAATTGAATAAGAGCGTTGAGTTTCTCACATTATTTTGAAATTGAGAATAGTTTCTAAAATTTGAATCAAACGATGAAATTTATTTAACTACGGAGGCTTTCAAATTTCAACTTTTGTGAAATCTTGTATTTTTTTGTAAAGATTTGTAATTTTCTACAATAATTTACGTAAAATTTAAAGTGTCTTAATGACGCCAAACACCCAAATTGAAACCATGTAAAATTCTGTAGTTTTCTGTAATACCTTGTAGATTTAGTATGAATAAAAAAAAAATATTAATAAAACGTTATACAAATTTTTGAATTATAGAAACTTGTACTTTAATCTTAACTTTTTTAATTTTCTACAAGAAAATACGAGAAAATATTGTCTACTTGTATTTAACTGTATTTTTTTGTTAAATTGTGTACATTTTTTTACAAAGAAAGTACATATTTCAACAAAAAAATTACAGTTGTAGAAATTTTGTACTTTCTCGGGAAAATTTTTTTCACAAGTGTTCCTCTGGTTTTAGAACATTTTTGGCTGTGAAGTTTGCAATACGTATAGAGAAAGACGCAAATTTTCCTCAAAGCTGTGTTTCATGTCCCAAACGACTAATTAGAATCCCTATTCTACACTAGAGCGCTTGTAAAGTACCTATATTGTCCGAACGAACATCCATGAATAATAGGACATCGAACGGCTTAATTATCAGCACAAAAGCAGAACAATTGGTTCAAGCCTGAGTCCCCTTTCGTTCAAGCTTCTCTCATGATCGGGCACTGTCGCTAGGGATGAACCAGGATTGATTTTTTAACCCAGCCCAAAGCTGCAGCTCCAGATGCATTCGTTTCTACTTTCTGAAAATAAAACTGAAGTGCATTATACTGAAAGCGCTGCATTCATACAGAAATTTGTTTTTCTTGAACCAAAAATTGCATAAAATTAATTTTGACCTTGAGGTCAATTTTCAAGGTCATTTGAAGGTCGATATGATTTTTTAAAATCACAACCCCTATTTTTGACTGCTGATTTAAAAAAAGCGGAAAATTTTCTATGAGAAATTTGCCTTTGCGACCTTAGAAAGGTCAAAAATCAAGGTAAAATGTCTAAAAACGGTAAGATGCCCTTTTTTGTAATTATCGTCTTTTTTTGAGAATAGAAAACGTTCAAGATGCTTTTAAGAAGTCGATAAAATATAAAAGTGTGAACAAACTTGACCATCTTGACCTTCACTTAAATTTTCAAGGTCATTTGAGGGTCAATATGATTTTTTTAAAGGAAATCCCTATTTTGAACTGCGAATTCGAAAAGAGCGAAAAATTTTACGTCAAAAATGTGCAACGGAAAATTTGTAAAAGTGTGTACCATCTTGACGATATTGAAAATTAATGAGAAGGTCAAGATCGTCAAGATGGTACGCACGTTGACTTTTCCATAGAACATTTTTGACCTAAAATTTTTCGCTCTTTTCAAATCCGCCGTTTGAAATAGGAATTTCCTTTAAAAAATCATCTTGACCTTCAAATGATCTTGAAAATTTATATGAAAGTCATGATGGTCAAGGTGGTTCACACTTTTACATTTTATCGACTTATTAGAAGCATCTTAAACGTTTTTCTATTCTCAGAAAACCACGATAATTCCAAAAAAGTGCATCTGACCGTTTTTTAGTAATTTCACCTTGATTTTTGACCTTTCTAATGTCACAATAGCAAATTTCTCATGGAATATTTTTGAAGTGAAATTTGCCGCTCTTTTTAAGTCCGTTGTCAAAAATAGGGATTGCCATTTAGAAAGATCGTCTTGACCTTCAAATGACCGTGAAAATTTATCTGAAGGTCAAGATGGTCAAGGTGGTTCACACTTTCACATTTTATCTACTTTTTAAAAGCATCTTAAACGTTTGCTATTTTCAGCAAACCAGGATAATTTAAAAAAAGGCATCTGACCGTCTTGCAGACATTTGACCTTGATTTTTTACCTTCCTAAGGTCACAAAAGAAAATTTCTCATGAAATTATTAATTAAATTTTTATGTGAAATTTTTGGCTATTTTTAAATCCGCAGTCAAAAATAGGGGTTGTCAATTGAAAAAATCGTCTTGACATTCAAATGACCTTGAAAACTGACTTGAAGCTAAGTTGAATTTTTTACCCCATATTAGAATTTTCAACTATATAGTCGATTTTTCAGCTGAAGAAGATGAATTTTCAATTCAAAAGAACGAATTTTCATCACTTTAGTTAAGGTTTTGACCAAAAAAGGCGACATGAAGAAAATAGTTGAATTTTCAAGAAAATAGTTAAATTTTTTACCCAATAACTGAATTTTTAACGTATAAAGACTCATTTTCAACTAAGAAGATTAATTTTCTATCAAAAGACGAATTTTCAACAAAATATATTCAATTTAATTTAATTCAATTCTATTCGACTTCATTCCATTCAATTCCATTCAATTCGAATCAATTCCATTCAATTTCATTCAATTCAATTTAATTCGATTTAATTCAATTCTATTAGATTTAATTTAATTACATTCAATTCCATTCAATTACATCCATTTCTATTCAATTCCATTCAATTACATTGAATTTCATTCAATTACATTCAATTACATTCAATTTCATTTATTTCAATTCCATTTAATTCCTGAGATCATAAGTGCAATTTTAGGTACTGTGGACGATATCTAAAATATCACTTCTTAGCCTAGGCCGTAAAATGTTTACTTAGGGTACAGCGTAGTACAAAGTAACTGACACTGTGATCTGAATGACTGACGGATATCTGCATCTGTACTTTATGGTGCGATAAGTGTAGTGACCCCAACTTTGGACTGTAGACGCCCCTAAGTGGTACTTTGCCTCCTAAAAGTTTCAGTACTCGTCCTTCCTCTCGGGAATTGAATTGGATTGGCTTGGATTGGTTTAGATGGGATTCCCTCTCGGGTTTTCATATTAGGACTCTATGCAAGCTATTTACTCTTATGATGACTGGTGTGATAAAAAATAGTGTGTGACACTCAGCCCCTAAGTGGCACTTTGCCTCGTGTGAATTGCAATACTCGTTCTTCGTCTCGGCTACGCCTCGACTCTGATTCGTACTGCAACTTTCACACTCGGCCTTAAAAGTGCCACTTAGGGCCCTATATCGCAAATAACTATTTTTTGACTCAGGGGGCCTCGAAACTTCGACATTTGATGGAATCCGCGAAATTCATTTTTCACATAAAAGCAATACCTTCTCATAAAACCAAACTTGCAGGTCCTATCAAAATAGTTGTTTGTGACACAAGAACCCTAAGTGGCACTTTTTCGGCCGAGTGTGAAAGTTGCTGTACGAGTCGGAGTCGAGGCGTAGCCGAGACGGAGAACGAGTAATGCGATTCACACGAGGCAAAGTTTAACCTTTATTCAACGTTATTGATATGAGCTGAATGGAATGGAATTGATTTGAATGGAATTGAATGGAATTTAATTGAATATAATTGATTTGAATGGAATTGGACGGAATTTAATGGAATTCAATGGGATTGAATGAAATTGAATTGAATTGATTTGATTTGAATATAATTGGATGGAATTGAATGGAATCGAATCGAATTTAATGGAATTGAATTGAATGGAATTGGATTGGATTGGATTCCCCCTCGGGTTTTTATATTAGGACTCTATGCAAGCTATTTACTCTTACGATGAAAACAGAGAAAGAAATAAGAGTTTCTTAAGAAAGGTGAATGGCTTTACCATATTTTCAGCCCCTAATCTGAAAAAATTAATCTGCCGTTCAAGTTAATCTTCAATATAACTCAATGTTCTCAAATAAAAAAAAAATGCCTAAAGAATTTAATTAAATGTAGTCTCATACAACTATCAAATAATGTTCACTCATTATTCAATGTTCGATTGAAGGTTATATAATAGTTTATTTATATTTCGTATTCAAAAATAGGAGCTGGGTCAGCTTCAGTTTCCATGATAGTTCGGGGGGGGGGGGGGGGG
>CAKNYM010052109.1:300657-332843 GCA_932195095.1 Andricus curvator
TTCATCAATTTTCACGAGAGAGATGCTTGAGTCAAAAATCATTGACGCTCGCAAAGAAATAAAAAAATGTTGCATCAACTTAAAAAGAAATGGTATCAATTTTCTAATTAACAAATGTAAAATATACATGGCAATAGTGATGCCTCATATTTGAAAAGACGGTTTTTTATAGTAAAACTTTTTTCATTAACATAACTCAAAGTTGATGCAAGAATATAAAAGATTTCTTGGTTCGTCACGAATCGATTGACCTACAATTATAATACGTTTTATCAAAGAGTAGGAAAGTTATGGTAATTTATATATTTTTAAAATCGATTTTTATAGTAAAAATTGTCTCATTCTCATAATTCAAAGTTGATGCAACAATATAAAAGATTCCTTGGCTCGAGACGAATCGATTGACCTATAATATTAATACATTTTAGTAAAGAGTAGGGAGGTTATGGTAATTTATATATTTTGAAAATCGGTTTTTTATAGTAAAACTTTTTTCTTCAACATAATTCGAAGTTGATGCAAGAATAGAAATTCCATTAATTTTCACGAGAGAGAGGCTTGAGTCAAAAATCATTGACGCTCGCACAGAAGAAGAAAATTTTTGCATCAACTTAAAAAGAAATGGTATCGATTTTCTAATTAAAAAATGTAAAGCATACATGTAAATAGTGAAATCGTTGAATAAATCAGGGGAGAACAATTAATACATTTTATTAAAGAGTAGGGAAGTTATGTTAATGTATACATTTTTAAAATCGTTTTTTTTCTAGTAAAACTTTTTCCTTCAACATAATTCGAAGTTGATGCAAGAATAGAAATTTCATAAATTTTCACGAGAGAGAGGCTTGAGTCAAAAATCATTGACGCTCGCACAGAAATAAAAAAATGATGCATCAACTTAGAAAGAAATGTTATCCATTTTCTAATTAAAAAATGTAAAACATACATGTAAATAGTGATATCTTTGCATAAATCAGGAGGGAATAATTAATACATTTTATTAAAGAGTAGGGAAGTTATGGTAATTTATATATTGAAAAAATCGGTCTTTTATGGTAAAACTTTTTTCATTAACATAATTTAAAGTTGATGCAAGAACAGAAAAGATGTGTTGATTCGAGAGGAATCGATTGAACTATAATATTAATACATTTTATCAAAGAGTAGGGATGTTATGGTAATGCTTATTATTTGAAAATACGGTTTTTCATAGTAAAACTTTTTTCTCGAACATAATTCGAAGTTGATGCAAGAATAGAAATTTCATAAATTTTCACGACAGGGAGGCTTGAGTCAAAAATCATTGACGCTCGAACAGAAATAAAAAAAAATGTTGCATCAACTTAAAAAGAAATGGTAGCGATTTTCTAATTAAAAAATGTAAAACATACATGTAAATAGTGAAATTGTTGAATAAATCAGGAGGGAATAATTTAAAGCAGCAGGGGTCAATTTTCAGCGGTAGGCAAAATCAGTCGGTCGGCACATTGCAGTTGCTGAATAACGCTAACGACCGTGAAACTGGTTCCCGAGATTCCTCTATCCTACGAACAGGTACTCCTGAACAAAAGGAGTAAAAAGATCAAAGAGATCGGAAGGTTCGCACAGCGTATCGCTAAACTTGATTGTTCTAAGCAATGGGTATAGAACTGACCATATCAGGTGGATGAAATTTTTTGCAGACAGTGTCACTTGTTAAGGACAATATAAGAAAAATACCTGACCATAAAGTTGATGCATTTAGATCACAATTTATGGGCCTATCTAATGTATTTAATTGAAAAAAAAGATTTCCTAAAAAATCTGCCCGCTTTTGATTAAAGAAATCTATTTTCTACGAACTAGAAACATGTTCTAATAGGAATCTGTATTATCATCGGAGAAGGTAACAATCAATCAGAAGAGAAATCTTTTCACACACCGTGGAAATGGAAATATACAATATCGATCAAAGTTATCTCCTCTAATCCAGAAAATCTTTAACGTCTTTTCAGACTAGATGACAAAAGAAAGCGTTTTTCAGAAAAAGGATTCTTCTTCCGACCTCTCTAGTAAGTTAGTTTTAGAACACCTGGCCGGCAATCAATTGACCTGGCGTTCAAATTCCATCGCAGCGAAACGAGAAGATCTTTTTTCTGAAAAAATTTAATAAAAAAAAAAAAAATTTCATTTATAGCTGAATCTAGCCTGAAAAGACGTTAAAGATTTTCTGTATCAGAGGAGATAACTTTAATCGATATTGTAGATTTCCATTTTCACGGTGTGTGCAAATGTTTCTCCTCTGATTGATCGTTACCATCTCTGATGATAATACAGATTCCTATTAAAATTGACTTGTATTAAAACATAACATCTTGCAAAAGAAAGCGTGTTTAAGAAAAAGGATTCTTCTTCCGATCTCTCTAGTAGCTTAGTGGTAGACCACCTGACCGGCAATCAGTTGACCTGGCGTTCGAATCCCAGCGGAGCGAAAGGAGATCTTTTTTCTGAAAAAATTTGATTAAATAAAAAGGAACTAATGTTCTACCAGAAAAGGATTGATTTCCAACAAAATAAAGGCATTTTCAACCAAATTTCAACGTTCTTCTTCTCTTTACTTTTTTCATATCGTGCGTTGTTTGGCTTAAAATTTTCATTTTCGTGGAAAAATTACTGGTTCACCAGTGACAATTCAAAATATTGATTCAACCAGTCAAAGTGGAAAAATCACTGATTCACCAGTGATAATGCAAAATACTGATTCAACCAGTCAAAGTGAGAAAATCACTGGTTCATTAGTGATAATTCAAAATGCTGATTCAACCAGTCAAAGTGGGGCGATTAATCCAGTTCAAAACGAGAAGAAGGGGTAAAGATTGAAAGAGGGGATTATGAATAGTAATAAATAATAATTTGAAATAAATAATAGGTTAACTAAATATGAATTTTTATAATTTATAGCAACTGATTATTATAGTTTTTGAAAATAACTGTGGTTTTAGTAAGTTTTTCTTGGTTGGAAGCCTCTACCCAGGCATTTTTAAAAGATTTCTTTTAAAACAAAACATGAAAGAACTTAGTGCCACGTTCCACACACGAGATAAGAATTGCTCAAGTACATGCTTAACCAAGAAGCCGTCTTAAAGTATATAATACTTGACCTACTCTTGGTCCTCCCTACGAATTGTACAAAAGAAGACCTCAGTGCAATGTAAAAAACACAAAAAACTCTAGAAAAAAAAATCAGATTTTCATACTTTGGCTGGTTGAATCAGCATTTTGAATTATCACTAACGAAGCAATGATTTTCCCACTTTGACTGGTTGAATCAGTATTTTGAATTATCACTGGTGTGCCAGTTCTTTCCACTTTGACTGGTTGAATCAGTATTTTGAATTGCCACTGGTGAACCAGTAATTTTTCCACTTTGACTGGTTGAATCAGCATTTTGAATTATCACTAATGAGTCAGTGATTTTTCCACTTTGACAAGGCGAACCAGTAGGTGACTCAACTGAAACAGCGTAACTGAATATACCAGTGACGCCAAATAATAATGCGATTTTCATAAATTATTTATTAGGTGCATGATTTTTCTTACTTATCATATACTCTCTTCCACTGAACCAAGGTAATTGTTACTGCGTGGATCATTATTTTGAATAATCACTGGCGAACTAGTGATTTTCCCACTCTGACTGGTTGAATCAGTATTTTGAATTATCACTGGTGAACCAGTGATTTACACTCTGACTGATTGAATCAGTATTATGAATTGCCACTGGTGAACCAGTAATTTTTCCACTTCGAATGGTTGAAGCAGTATTTTAAGTTAGCACTGGTGAACCAGTGCTTTTTCAACTTTGACTGGTTGAATCAGCATTTTGAATTATCACTAATGAGCAAGTGATTTTTCCACTTTGACTGGTTAAATCTGTACTTTGAATTGTCACTGGTGAAATCATAATTTTTCCACTTTGATCGGTTGAATCAGTATTTTTAATAATCACTGGCGAACCAGTGATTTTCCCACTTTCACTGGTTGAATCAGTATTTTGAATTATCACTGGTGCACCGGTTATTTCCACTCTGACTGGCTGAATCAGTATTTTGAATTGCCACTGGTGAACCAATAATTTTTCCCCTTTCACTGGCTGAATAAGCATTTTGAATGATCACTAATGAGCCAGTGATTTTTCCACTTTGACTGGTTGAATCAGTACTTTGAATTGTCACTGGTGAAATCATAATTTTTCCACTTTGACTGGTTGAATCAGTATTTTGAATTATCACTGGTGAACCAGTGATTTTTCCACTTTGACGGGGCGAACCAGTAAGTGACTCAACTAAAATAGCGTAACTGAATATACCAGTGACGCCAAATAATATTAAGACTTTCATACATTATTTATTAGGTACATGATTTTTCTTACTTATCATATAGTTTCTTCCACTGAACCAAGATAATTGTTACTGCTTGAATCAGTATTTTGAATAATCACTGGCGAACCAGTGAGTTTGACACTTTGACTGGTTGAATCAGCATTCCGAATTGTAATTGTGGAACCAGTGATTTTCCTACTTTGACTAATTGAATCAGCATTTTGAATTATCACGAATGAACCAGTGATTTTTCCACTTCGACTGGTTAAATCAGCATTTTTAATTAGCATTGGTGAACCAGTGATTTTTCCACTTTGACTGGTTGAATCAGTATTTTGAATTGTCACTGGTGAACCAGTAATTTTTCCTCTTTGACTCGTTGGATCAGTATTTTGAATTGCCACTGGTGAACCAGTAATTTTTCCTCTTCGACTGGTTGAATCAGTAATTCGTATTATCACTGGTGAACCAGTGATTTTCCGACATTGACTGGTTGAATCAGCATGATGAATTATCACTAGTGTACCAGTGCTTTTCCCACTTTGACTGGTTGAATTAGTATTTTCAATTGTCACTGGTGAACTAATAATTTTTCCACTTTGACTGGTTGAATCAGTATTTTCAATTATCACTGGTCATCTGATATGCAGATAATAGAGCTTTTCTAAATAAAAAAAATTATAAAAAAAATGTGTTCTTCTTCTCACACAAATATTGAATTTACTTAATGTAAGTACTAATGAAAATTCACCAATTTGAAATTTTTTTTCAATACCATAAAAAATACAAAATAATATTCATGATAATACGATATACAATTTTCAAATAACTATTCATTTGTTAAAACTTTTCAAACACTTAAAAATTCGAGCTGCAATTAAATTATGAATATTAGGAACAAGAAAATATATATTATCAGTTTATTTTGAAAATATAAATATTTTTTTTATAAGATTCTTGAGAAAATTAAAAAGAAGATTTCCGAATATTTCGATGTGTCAAAAAAGAATCTAGAAGATTTTAAAGAATTTTTATTTTATTTGATAGGATTTTACAAAATTTTAGGAAAAACATGAGTCTTTTTCAAGGATGCTTAGGACTTTTAGAATTTTGGAAGAAATCAAGAAATATTTCATAAATTTTCGGAACGTTTCCAAGTTTTTAAATATTTTTAATCTATTTAAAACGTTCTAAATTCCTAAAAATATTTTTAACTGACTTTATCTTGAAATTTTTAAAAATTATTCAAAATATAAAAAAATTGCCTTTCGATATTCTAAATTTTCTCAGGAATTTTAAGAAAATTCGTTTATTCTGCTGTAACCTTTCGAAATTCTTTTAAAGCTTCTGAAGTTTTTTTTTAAATCATTAAAAATCTAAATTTCTAAAAATCTTTTAGATTTTTAACTTCTTTCTGAATCTCTTCAATTCTTCTGAATATTTCTTGAATTTACTCGATTTTTTTAAAATTTTTAAATCTTTCCAAATTGCAACATTTTGCTTTAAAATCTTCGACACTCTTTTCCAAATTTTAAGAAATCGTTTGGAATGTTTAAATAAATAAAATGAAAAATCATTGACAATTTTCACACGAATTTCAAGAAAATTATTTGTTTAATCTTTTCGTACCTTTTGAAAAATAATTTTTAAAATAATCTTTAAAAATTATTCAAGCCTTTCCTGAATTTGTTTTTAAATTCTGCAAATTTGAAAAAATTGCCTTATAAAATCTTTCAGATTCTTCTTTGATAATTTTAGAAATCTTTTTAAATGTTTTGAAATCTTTTTAAATAATCTCTTGAAATTAATTTTTGAAAATAAAAAATCATTTTAATTTTTCGTAGGTACCTAAATTTTTTTTTTTTAATTTTCTTAAAACCTTAAAAAATTCTTTAAAAATCTTTACAAGTTTTAATTATTTTTTTAATCCTTTTAAAACTTCTGAATATCTCTTAAACTTAATCAAATTTTTTCTTAAATTATGTAATATGGCAAAATTGCAAAATTTGGCTTCAAAATCTTTTACACTCTTTTTAAACATTCCAGGAAGTAATTAAAAATATAACAATAATTAAAAATATAATTGAAAATCTTTTAGAAATCTTCAAAACTTAAAAGTATTTATTTAAAATAAGGAATAAACCATTTTAAATTTTCCCAGAAATCTTTAAAGAAATTTAATCCCCTCAAATCATTCATAATTAGTAAAAAGCTTCTAATTTTTTGTTCTAATTTTTCAAAATAAGTTTTTGCCCATAATTCAATTTTTCTTATCTGTTTGGAAATGTAAGAAAGTTAACAAATTATAGTGTGAATCTTTAACCAAAAATATAAATTTTCTACAAAAAAAAACAGAAATAATAGAAAACAGGAAAATAGAAAAAATATAATTTTTTACAAAAAAATTGAATTTCCAACCATAAAATGTGAATTTTCGAAAAAAAGTTCATTTTCGAAAAAAAAGGAATCTTTAGCGAAATAGTTTAATTTTCTATCAAATAGATGAATTTTCAACAAAAAAGATAAATCTTTAACCAAAAATGAAATAGTTAAATTTTCAGTCGAAAATATGATTTTTTAACAAACAAAAAAAATGAAATTTGGACAAAATAATTAAATTTTCAACCAAAGAAATTAATTTGCAACTAAAATGACGAATCTTCAACGAAAAAAATTATTCATGATTTTAGTTGAAAATTTTATTCTACGGTTGGAAATTTAAAGATTTTGTTTAAAATTCGTTTCTTCATGGTTAAAAGTAATTTTTTTAATTGAATTTTCAACCGAAGATCAAAATTTGTATCTAAAATCAGGAATCATTTTTTTGGTTAAAAATTCATAATTTTAGTTGAAAATTAATTTAATGGGTTGAAAATTAAATTATTTTGTTAAAAATTTACTTCTTCTGTTGAAAACTTGAATATTCTGTTCAAAAATAGTTTCCTTTTAGTTCAAAATCATTTTTTAACTGCAAACTTAACTTTTCAATTTTTAATAATTTCAATTAAAAATTCATTTATATGGTTACAAATAAAAGTATTTTGTTAACAATTATTATTTTTTTATACTAAATTTTTAATTATTTACTTTTTCCTAAATATAAAGTTTCAACCTTCTTGTTTAAAAATTTAACTATTTTGTTGCATGTTAATCAAGTTCTTTTGGAAATTGAATAATTTGGTTGAAATTTTTGTTACTTGTAAACTGAAAAAAAAAAGAAAAACTGCATTATTTCAGGGGATTAAATTTCTTTGAAGATTTCTGGAAAAATTTTAAATGGTTTAGTTCTTATTATAAAAGAATAATTTTAAGTTTTGAAGATATCGAAAATATTTTTAATTACATTTTTAATTATTATTATATTTTTAATTATTTCCTGGAATGTTAAAAAAAAAGTGTCAAAATTTCAACTATTTGGTTGAGAAATGGTGGCTTTTATTGAATATTCGTCTTTGTGGTTGAAGATTCATATTTGAAGTTTCATACTTTTAGTTAAAAGATCATTTCTATGGTAAAAAATTTTTTTTTAAATTAATTTTTTTTAACTTAAAATTCAACTTTTGCATTTTTTGTTGAAAATTTATCTTTTAAAAATAAAACTGTTTATTTGAAAATTCATGTTTTTCCGTGAAAACCCGTTTTTTTTAGGAAATTTACCTTTTTTTAAAGGTTCTTTTTTCTTTGGCTGAAGATTCATCATTTTAGTTCAAAATTCATTCCTTTGGTTGAAATTTTTTTTTTTTTTTTTCTAATTAAAGATTATTTAATTAAAATATCTTGGGTTCAAAAATCAACTATTTTGTTAAAAATGTATCTATTTTGTTTAAACAAAACGATCAAGTAGTAGTATTAGTGTTAAGTTGAGAGAAGGATAAAACAAAAGATTAAATTTAATAATTTTACAATTAAAATTTAAAATCTTACGGCTTAATGTCTATGTTTGGTATATTTAAAAAAATGGTTAAAAAACAAAATTTCTAACCAAATCACAGATGACTTTGTTCGAGATTATGTTTTTGAAAATTAAAAAAAATTAATTTAAAGTTCATCTGCAGGCATAAAAAAATAAATTTCAAGCTCTAAAAACGGGGCTTATCTTAACCATTAGTTCAGACACTCTTTCGTATTAATAAAAAAAAAGTGGTTCCGGCCGGGATCGAACTGGCGACCTTCTGCGTGTAAAGCAGACGTGATAACCGCTACACCACGGAACCTGTGTTTCTTCAGCTCCGAAATGCGTATTATCTTGCACAAATTTTAACCTAAAAATTACTACTTAAAAATTAATAAATATTAATTATTCATCATTAATTTCTGCAGCATGAAAATCAGTATGGAATAAAAAAAATTGTTCTTTTTTATTCACTTTTCGCGGTTGGTAATATATGACATTGATAAGTTCAACCCTGTGCCACTGTGAGCAGCACCTCTCGGAGTCGAATAAGTTCAACTCGCATGGTAACTGCATCAACCGACAGAAAAATCAATAAGAAAATATATTCGCAAATAAGTATTTTTAAACTTATGAAAAAAGTGGTTTTTAATGAAGGGTTTGTTAATTCAGCGATTAGGCACACGGAATTTTTTTCCGATTCCTACCTTACCGACGCTTCCTCGGACCATACCAATTCTACACGCAATTAGAGATCGAGCAGAAACTTTGCAAAAATAAAGAAACTGGACTAAGGAATGTTTTTGTGGTAATAGATTTTTTTTAATCCTAAAAAAATGTCCAACCTTTTCCCTAATATCGGTAAGGTAAAAATCAGAGTTCTCACATATCCTTTGATTATAAATGATACATTACCGTAAGATACCATGTGAGTTTGTGATTCTTACCATATGAGTTGTCAGTTTCTCTAGGTTTTTTCCACATTAAGGCCATGTGATGAGTGGGTCACGTAATCCGATTCCTACCTTACCGGCAATTTTTTTATTTCCTAACTTATTTTCACACGAAGCGCCACATCGAGTTGAAAATTTGGGATACTAAATAAGAAGCACTAAGAAAGGCGGATCTCGTCCTAACCTTTCATAATTATAAAAAAGTTTTTTTTGTAAATAATTTTTTTTCGCTTGTTTCATGATTATTAAAATTTAGGAGCAGACCCACCTTTCGTAGTGCTTCTTATTTATTATCCCAAATTTTCAACTGGATGAGGCTATTCGTGTGAAAATAAGTTAGGAAAAAAAGTGTCGGTATGGTAGGAATCCGGTCACGTGACGCACTCGTCACATGGCCTTAAACTTGAGAAAAAAGCGGTTTTTAAAAAAGCGTATATTAATTCAGCGAGTAAACCATGGCATTTTTCTCCGATTCCTACCTTACCGACGCTTCCGTGGACCATACCAATTCTACACGCAATGAGAGATCGAGCAGAAACTTTGGAAAAATAAGGAAACTGGACTAAGGAACGTTTTTGTAGTAATAGATTTTTCTTTAAATACTAAAAAAATGTCCAACCTTTTCCCTGAGACCGGTAAGGTAGAAATCGGAGTTGTCATATATTCTTCGGTTATAAATGGTAAATTATTATAAGATACCATGTGGGTTTGTGATACTTACCATATGAGTTATCAGTTTCTCTTGGTTTTTTTCCACATTAATCAATTTTTTTGTTGATACTTTGGAAAATAATAAATAAAATCAAAATAGACGTCTGTGCGCTTTTTATTTTTGATAAATTAAAAAAATTATCATGTCGGTAAAATAGGAACCAGTTTTTTTCAATGCTAAAGCGTCCATTTTTACGTTCTTTCAATATTTCCTAGAGTAATTTTCTTAAACATTTCCTCGAGTATTGGAAAAATATTATTACTTTCAAAAAAACATGGACAAACTGATCTTTGGCTCATATGGTAAGCATCATATTCCCTTAAAGCTGGTTTGAGTCCTAGATGAAGGTCGTATTTTAACAATTTTTTGGAAACTTGAGCACTCGGAACAACAAATCTCGTTTTAATCAATTACAAATTAAATATGACGAGCAGATATATTAATAATGTTCGGAAAATTGTAAATTTTGGGACAGAAGCCTTTTCAGTTTCAAGAAAATTCAATTTTTCAGATTCCTCGGTAGTATAGTGGTCAGTATCCCCGCCTGTCACGCGGGAGACCGGGGTTCGATTCCCCGCCGGGGAGATTTTTTTTGCATTTTATTTTTTATTATTTTTTTTTATTTCTAGCTATTAAATAATCTTTGGTATTAAATATGCTAAATACAAATCAAGTATACAAGTCGTTTTAATGGCTTTAATATTATGTTTTCTCTGTACTATTAAAATTATAGGAATACAAATGATTTTAATCATTCAATAATCAAGTTAGAAGCTTGTAATAATACATTACTTTGAAAAAAAATGATTTTAATAATAACTAAAATTAAAAACAATAAATTACTTTATATTTGGTTTCAATTGTTTATTTTGTTGTATCTTATGTTCTATTAATAAAATAAATCATTCAAATAATTAAAAATCTAAGTCAAAATGAATACTAAAATTTTAGTTTAATTCAAAAATAAAATAATAATGTATAATTGTATAATAATTTTAATAAGCCTTGATTTCTTTTACAATATAAACTAATGATTAGAGTAAATATAATAATTATAGAAACATTTAATAGTATAAATGTAATAAATTTAAAAATGTCATAATAAAAAAAAATATAAATCTCTACTCAATGATAATTACCTAAATATGAGATGAATATTGAATAGTATGTAATTTACATTGAAATTTTTTAATTCTCTTTTTATTATACAATTTAATGTTGAATGCTGAAAATCGAATATTTTTTTGTCTTCTAAAGCTCGAAAATTCTTTTTCTAATTTGTTTTTATTCATTGGAATTATAATTTTTAATATCGGAATACCATAAAAGCTTCATAATTTGGGTTCAATTATAAAATTTAATTTGTAATTTCAACAGCCGAGTTTCACACTCAGTTTTATCCAAATTTGATCAGAGTTCCAAAATATAAAAAAATTTTTTTCCGGCACTCGAAAATTCTGTTTCGAACTTTTTTCTGATTCATTAAGGTGAAAACTTGGAATAGTGGAATAAAAAATAAGGTATCTCTTAATAATACATTTAATAAATTTTTTCAACAATTTTTGGCGCGAAATTGAAATTTTGACAGACATTCAAATATGTGAAATTCAATTTTCTCAAAAACAAAAATACACACATCAGCGAAAAAATGCACAAAGTTTGTTTATACATAAAGTATTTACTATGAATTTTTTGAGGTTTTTCGAAGTGGTGGAACATAGTAGAAAAAAATAAAAAACGTACTTTCATACAAATATCGGACTTCGAAGACCTTACATGACTATTGAAAGAATTATACAACTGACTTTTTCACCATTTGTAATAAAAATAATCGTTTGGATTGTTCCCGAAACTTCTGACACTGACAAAATATTTTTCTACACGAAATTCTGCTATTTGCTATATCTTTTGCAGTTTATAAGGCTACTTGGAGCTTACCAATTTATTTAATAATGATTTATGATTTGCTTCAAAGACCATAATTTTTATTTTATGTACATTAATTTTGAAGCCCATGTTCTTCATACTTGTATTCAGTCTTCTCAAAATTCTTTGCAAGTCTTCGATTGACTCTGCCATAGCAACCTTATCATCTGCGAATGCTAACCCACGTACCCTTACTCTTTCGAGATCCACGATTTCTTCATTGAAGAGGGCCATTCTTAGGCACTTCTCCATGTGAATAATTAATTTATTTTATTATTATTTATTTTTTATTTTATTATTTAAATATTTACTTTACAAAAACTTAACAAGTACTTTTTTTTACATTTTTTTGAAAACCGAGTTGTGTAATGAAAGATCAACTTGACTTTCTAACCAGAATTTCCAGTCTTTTATCCTAATATTTTTAAATTATCAAAGTAATGCGAACTAATAAGAAAATCCAACTATTTTTTAGTTGAAAGTTCATTATTCTCTGTTGAAAAATCTACTATAAAATCTTTGGTTGAGAATTCATTTTTTCTTGTTAAACGTTTTATGTGGTTCAAAATTTAATTATTTTGTTGAGAATTCAACAATTTTCTTAAAAAGTTACCTTTTTGGTTGAAAATTCAATTGTTTGGTAGAAAATTCGTCTTTTTGGCTTAAAATTTCAATAATTCGGTTACCATTTTTGTTTGTTCTTTTACTCAAAATTTTTTTTTGTCAAGCGAAAATTCGTATTTTTCGCTTGAAAATTCAGTAATTTGATCAACATTTTTGGTAATCAAATTCTTAGATTTTTTAAGCCAAAAACGAAGTATATAAAACTTAAAAAAAAAATGAATTCATAACGAAAAATTTTATAGTAACCTTTTCAACAGAAAATAATGACATTTCAACCAAAAATAGTTGAATATTCTTATCAGTTCACATTACTTTAATACTTTGAAAGTTCAAGGATAGCAAACTAGAAATTGTGGTTAAAAAGTGGAGTTAATTTTCCATTAGACAGATCGGTTCTCGAAAAAATGGAAAAAAAGAAGTACTTGTTATTAACTTTTTGTAAAGTAAAGTTTGGTCATCCCTTAAGGAAGGTTCAAGGAATAATGTTCACCTAATAAATCATTACCCGCCCCCCTGCCCGCCCTCGATCCCCCTGCAGTGTACCCTGAACATGCTCCAAAAATGAAAAATAGCAGTTTTATGCAAATTTCAAGCTAAAAACGGTATTTTTAAAAATATTTTCTTTATTAATTATTCACATGGTGTTAGGTTGCTAAGGGATCGGGGGAGTTTGTGGTCAGGAGTTTTTAGCCGCCGAGGGGGACAAGGGTGGTTCTCGTCGTGTTGGGGGATGTTTAGGGAGAGAAAGAGGTGTCTACAGGAGCTGTGAGGGGTTGAAAAAGTGAGATAAAGGGAAAATTTGGGGTGGTACGTGGAAAAAGTCTTCAGAGACATCTGTCGGTTGCAGAGGGTACTGTATGGAGAGGTCCCAGTTACCGACGAAAGAGCGGGACGTGGGAAAGCGGGAGGTGATGAGCAAGAGTGCTGATAGTATTGATAGTGAAGCTGACGAGGAGGAAATTTTCCACACGCCACAACGGCCAACAGTGCGTGGCTCGATGTCGAGCGGCGCATCGGGGAGGGAAAATGCGGAAGGAAGGAAGCGAAAAGGCGAGGGAGAGAGCGTCTAGCGCAAGTGAGGGGGAGGATCTCTTTAAGAGGAAGAGAGACAGACAAGAGAGTCCGGATAAAAGCGCGGTAGAGAGTCCGTTCAAGAAAAGTACAAGAACACGTCGGTCGCCTCCCAAAAAAATGAAGTTTAAGTGGGAGAAGGAGGCTTTTAAAACGCTGGTACGCGAGATCAGGGGACTGAGGGAGGACGTAGGGGGGACTCCGGAGCAGATGGAAGGTATGAGGGAGGACTTGAGAATCAGAGATAAGAAACGGGAAAACGAGGTGAAAGACCTGGGGGCGAAAGTAGAAGGATTAGAGTTGGAGGTGGTATCGCCAAGGAAGGAAAAAGAAGCGCAAATGAAGCAGATGGAAGAGGAGATTAGAGTGTGGAAGGAAAGGACGGAAAAAGGCTTGAGAAGGTGGAGGGCAGGTCGGAAATGGAAGTAGGTGACAGGTGGGAGGGCAAAAAGAAAGGTATTTGGGAGATGGTAGAGAATATGGTAGAAGAGAAAGTGGGAGAGCATAGGAATGAAAAGGAGGAGAGGGTAGATAGGGAAATGATAAGGACAATGGAGTTGAGAATGGAGAGAAAAGAGAAGGCAGACAGGAGAAAGGATATTGTGATAAGATGGCTGAAGCTGAAGAGCGGCGAAGAAAGAGAGGGCGTGGGAGAGCTGCTACAGTGCATAGGGTGGTTTTGAAGGCAAGGTAGGGAAAGATAGGCTGGAGAGGAGAAAGGAGAAGAAAGTGACGGTTGTGGAGTTGGTGAGCTGAAAAGAGAAGTTGGGGGTAATGCGAAATAATAGTAGGATAAAGGAAAAGGGGGTCGTCATCGATTACGATTTGACGAGGGCGGAAAGGGAGATGCAGAGAATGCTGAGCGACATGGCTAGGAGGAAGAGGAGTGAAGGGAGAGCGGCAAAGGTAGGATATCGGAAAATGAAAGTGGACGAGAAAATGTGTGTGTGGGACGAGGAGAAATAGGTGCTGATGAAAGTGCAGGGGAATTTGTTTCGTAGGAAGTAGAGGGGTGGGGGTAAAGCAGGGTGGAGGAGTAGTGAAGGTGCTGTACTGGAACGTAGCAGGGGTAAAGAAAAAAGATGAGGAGTTCTGGAGGTATATCCAGCAATTTGATGTGGTGGGACTGGTAGAGACGGGGGTAGAGAGAAAGGAATGGGATAGAATAGAACCAAAGCTGCCAAGGGGGTATAGGTGGAGTTTCTAGGAGGCGGTCAGAATGAAAAAGAAAGGAATGGCTTATGGGGGAATTATGGGGGAGTCAGCGATGGATTAGAGAGAGAAGTTCATGGAGAGGGAGAGGAAGAGGGCGTGCAAATTGTGGCAGTAAAGATAGGAGGGTAACGTTTAAGTTTGTGACAGTGTACAATAAGGATGGGATGGAAAGAAATAAAGAAAGGGGGGAAGACTTGTTAGGCAAAAGAGAGGGGGGTATGGTGGTATTGGGAGAGGGACTTCAATTCGAGGATGAGAAAGAAAGGGGACCTTGACAGGGAAGGGAGAGATCAAAAGGAAATCAAAGGATAAGATAATAAATGAGAAGAGGGAGATTCTAAGGGACTGGACGGAGGATAGAGGCAGGACGGTGGCAAATGGTATGGTAACAGGGGACGAACAGGGGGATTACACATATATAAATGAGGTAGGGGTGTCGGTGATATAATATGTAGTCATGAATATGCAAGGGCGGGAGGAGACGGAGAAATTTGCAGTGGATGGGAGGGTAGAATCAGGCCATCAGCCATTAGGGTTGTGGATAGGGGATGCGAGCGGTGAAAGGCAATGTGGAGAAGGAGTGTAAACGGGTCAGAGTGTGAGCTGGGCGAGGGAGGCGAAAGGGAAGTATCAGGAGCAGTTTGGGAAGGTACGCTTTGAAGGCGAGTCGATGGAAGAGGTATTGGAGGATTTGAAAGAGAAAGCGAATGGGCGTGTGCAAAAGAAGGTATTCACAAAGTAGAAGAAAGGAATGGTAAAACCGTAGTGGTATAGGGAATGTAAAAAGATGAAAAGAAGGGGAAAAGGAAGTACAAGAAGTGGAAAGAGGGAACAGCGAGAAGGAAGAAGTACGTGGAAATGAGGAAGGGATTTAGATTGATGTGGAGGAAAAAAGAACAGGAAAAGGAGAAAGATCTGAAAGAGGAGTTCGGAAGTGTTAAGACAGAGGGGGTTTAGGAAGCATAGAGTGGGGATAAGCGAGAAGATAGGGAGTGAGCAGTGGAGCGAGTTTTTTAAAGAATTATTTCAGGGCTCAGATTTAAGGAAGAGAGATGATAGGAGTAGAAGAACGAGGGATGCAGAGGTGGAGGAGTTGAATGACGAGGAGATAGAGAAACAGATAAGGAAGTTAAGAAGGTCAACGGCAGCAGGGCTGGACGGGGTAGAGAACGAAGCATGGCTGTTTAGTACACAAGAGATTAGGGAGAGGCTGAAGGAGGTAGTGAAGAAAGTATGATAGGGGAGAGATTCCCAGGAAGGTGGCGAGAGGGGTTAATACTGCCACTGTATAAGAAAGGAGATAGGGATAGGCAGAAAAATTATAGAGGGATTACGCTAATGAATACGGCGTATAAAGTATACGCGATGGTGGTGGCGGAGAGGCTGCGGAAGGATGTCGAAAAAAAGGAATATTGGCGAGAATTAGCGAAGAAGGGGTCGAGAGTACGCATTACTTTAATACTTTTAAAATATATACAGCTTAGTTTTTGAAAAAATGGAAAAAAGAAGTACTTGTTATTAACTTTTGGTAAAGTAAAGTTTAGTCACCTCTTGAGGCAGGTTCAAGGAATAATTTGCACCCAATAACTTTCAATGTACCCCCCCCCCCCAAACCTCATGTATGGTTCCCTGAACATGATCCAAAAATGCAAAGTATTAGTTTTATGTCAAATTCATGCTAAAAACGGTATTTTAAGAAATGTTTTCTAAATTATTTATTTAGTTGGACAACTATCTAAGAATTACCCTCTTCGACGGAGAAGGTGTGGATCTGGTGACAGTGAGGGTGCGTGGGTTAGCGTTCGTGGATGATAAGGTTGTTCTGGCAGAGGCAACCAAATATTTGCAAAGTATGTTGAGCATGGGCCTCAAAATTAACGTGAATAGAATAAAAATTATGGTCTTGGAAGAAAATCATAAATCGTATGTTACTAAAGAATATAGTAAGCTCCAGTGCCCTCATAAACTTAAGAAAAAATGGCAATTAGGAGAATTTCGTGTAGAAAAATATTTCGTCAGTATCAGAACTTTCGGGAACATTCTAGACGACTGTTTATATTGCAAATGGTGGAAAAGTCATTTGTATAATTCTTTTTAAAGTCATGTAAGGCCTTCGAAGTCTGATATTCGTATGAAAGTACGTTTTTTGATTTTTTCTACCATGTTCTACCACTTCAAAAAATCTAAAAAAATTCATAATTGATACTTGATATGTAAGCAAACTGTGTGCATTTTTTCGCTAAATTATTTATTTTTGTTTTCGAGAAAATTCGACCTAAAATATTTGAATGTTTGTCAAAATTTGAATTTCACGCCAAAAATTGTTGAAAAAATTTTTAAGATGAATTTTCATGAGATCTCTGATTTGACCACAAGTTGATTAAAATCCGTCTAAAACAATCCGAGATATACGCAAAACTGGAAAACCATAAACGTGACCTTGAAGGGTCATCTTCAAGGTTAAAAGGCTGAACCATTCAGGAAAGTGTTTCCTTTTTGTAACGTACGTATAGGACCAACTCTGGTTGGATAAGGCTCAAGGGCAAACTAATTTTCAATTTTTTAAACAGTTTCAACCTGTTGGAATAATTTTTTCCCTATTTACTCATCGAATTCTCAAAAAGATTATTTTTTGATACAGTTAGATGCGTGGTATAAAGGGGATAAATTTTAACGTTAATGGTTGGAAGCCAAAAATCGGACTTGGTATTTATGAGAAGCCCAAAAAAAGCCCAAAAATGTGGCAGGATTTAATCTGTGAAAAATTCAAATTTTTTGAAGGAGGTTGATTTTTTGTTACTGATGTTATTTTTGAAAAGAAAAAAGATTATTTTTTATGTCATAAATTTCTAACATTCAAAACTATTATTAATTGAAAAACTGCTGTCTTCCAGTGAACTTTCGATATTTATCGCTTCATTCTTATCGCTTTTATTTTTTATTCTTATCGCCGAAATGACAAGATCACAGTTAATCCTAGAGGTATTTTTTATTTGATGTTGGCTGATAACTTTTCCAACAATTAGCAAATATATTCGACCTCAGATAATTTTCATCGGGAAGCGGATTCACAACTACATTCACAACTTTCAATGTAGTTGTTAATTGTTTGCAAATATTTATCCAAGTTGAGGTGACAAATATCAGCAATTCACTATGATTTTAATAAATACCTAGAAGCTTATTATCTTTTAAATGAGAATTCTATACAACTTTGCCGCATCCAATTTTTGAAAATTATTTTTCGAATGCCTTAAATCATAGAAATAACTTCCAAAAGGAAAGGTATAATTGCATAATAATATTGAAGATTACTTACTTATTTTAAAACATGAGTTCGGTCAATAATAAAACATTTTTCCATCAACAATTTTTTTCTGTTTCGAAGTTTTTTAATTTAAAATAATGTTTTCTCTCTCTAAC
This sequence comes from Andricus curvator, assembly GCA_932195095.1. Classification (NCBI taxonomy): domain Eukaryota; kingdom Metazoa; phylum Arthropoda; class Insecta; order Hymenoptera; family Cynipidae; genus Andricus; species Andricus curvator. The sequence continues at coordinate 318,835 of CAKNYM010052109.1, forward strand.
AATACCATCAACAATAATATTGAAATTCTTGAAAGTATAATTAAATACATTTTTTCCCTGGCCTTTATAAGTGATTTTTTGTTGAATCAGTTCTTTGTAGTCTGGTAATGAAACTGCGCAATTCATTATGCGCTATAAACAAAAGTGCGTACTTCCCACTTTTAGTGTTTTGGGAGGTAGTTTGGTAAAAAACAGTGATATGCTTTTGGATGCTGCTGTTTTCAAATAACTGGTTAGCCAAACTTTATATAATCCTATATCAATGGAACATAGGTTTCTTTTTATTTATTTACGAAAAAGACTGGCTGGCGAATTGACGCAAGAACCATAATACATCCACTTTTTATTATAATTTGTAATTACAAGTCACTTATACTCGTCACATTTTGTGACGACATCGGATCGCAAACAATTTTATGTTTAAAACTTGCATTCTTTTAATTAATTAATTAATCAATTGAATGAATGGTGTGGAGGACGGTGGTTTATATGCCGTACTGCAAAATTTGCTAAGATTGGGCGATTGCGTCCTACTGGAACTTCCAAGATTTCCTTTTTCTCCAGTAAAGTAATCTTGTGACTTTTGATGTTAAACTTTGCCCTTACGTGCTTGTTATATTGAACACTATATGTATATATTCCAGCAAGCGAATCGCTAGTATCCAATATTGCAAAGGCATCACCATCGTACGTTGATAATACAATTTTTTCTTGGGGTGGCATGGGCCCAAAACGATTCCGTACAATGAGTTGTTTAACTGGTTTATCCGTAGGAAAAGTGTACCTTCGAAATTCCAATAGCAGTTTCGAATTTTCATCAGAAATCAGCTGAAGAAATTCAAGCTGATCAAGTTTATATCCAAGTATATCAGAAATAGGAAGCCTGGTGGGTGGAGCTATTGGCTTAGCATGGTCACGAGGAGACCTGGACCGGGCACGAAGCGGAGGCTTGGTAGAAGGAAGAGTCTTGGCCGGAGAAGAATGTCTGGCTGGTTGAATATACCTGTCGGAATGATTTTCTCTTTCATAAGGAGAAGAAAATTGTCCGCCACGAGGAACAAAAATAAGAGGGTCACCATTGGGTAAGCACTCGAACTCTGAACTTAACCCTGAAAGAAGAAACAGGATTGATTTTTTTTTTAGAATGTCGATATGTAAGGAGTAATACAAATTTTCTCTTGCCCTTTCGGGACTGAAAGGTAGCGTAAGTTTTTATATATTAATTTACTTGTATTTATTTTCTATTCTCACATTCTAATAAACATTTACTATTTCAATTACTGTTATATATTCTGAATTTACACAATTCCCTTGGATCGATGAAGTGCAAACGATCCCACAATAATATAAATTGTCAGGCTTTACCAACCTGACATAATCAGCCCATTTAACCTCCCTTACCTACCCTTTTACTAACATACCCTCGCCTTTGCTCGGGAAGTGACATCGCATCCCACAGATGCTTAGGTCGTTTTTGTGTACCAGTATAATTCGATGATCGTTTGGTGACATTTTTACTGGTTTTTTGAAATCTGTCGGATTTAATTAACCCAATTATTTAAATTGTTATGAAGAGTTTTTGTATTGGCACTAGGGTCTTATGAATACATTCAATAACAAAACGTGCATTTCATTAAAGTTAAAAAATCTCACAGAACGATTTTCACAATGGTACTTATCGCGGAGGATACTTGACATCTCACCCTGGTAGGGGAGGGGGGGTAATGGGGTTTATAGATTGATTAAAGATAGTTTCAGAGACGGTGAATACATCGCCTCTTTCCTCAAGAGCTGTTCCCTGGCCGAGCTTCAATTAGCTAAGCAGTCGAATCAAATTTTTCCTCTTACCTTGCAGAAGGAGAGGAATGTTACTGAAAAAATCACGAATTTCAATCTAGAATTTGTCGAGTTTCAAAGCAGTAGTTGTATTGGAGAATTCTCACATCTAAGTGACAGAATTCAGAGGTCTACCATGAATATTGTAATTGATGACCTATGCAAGTCAACGAGACAGCTGCATAATTGTATTTTCTTTTCGGAAGTTAGAATAGCATCAATGCTACCAATTGATATGATTGATAATTTTTATAACTTTCAGAACACAAAAATTTCAAAGTTTTTTGAGAAGCATAAATTGAATTGAAGACAAAAATTCGATACTCTGATTAATAATGCTCAATCAGATAGGAACACATTTCATATCACCATACCGAACGATTGGTGGTTTAGAAATCTATTGGGCGTTGATATACCGGAAAATGTGACCAAAGTAGCTAGTCTAGGGAAAAATTTCGGCGTGAAAATTGAGAAAAATCAAATGCCGGTTTACGACATGATAGCTCGTGTTGAGTCCAATATAAAAAAATACCAGAGGCAGGTCAAGATCGCGCTAGACTGAATATCGCGAATACTGTTTGCGAAGTTATGAATTCTGGCTACGCAGTGAACTCGCAAATCGTACAGCCCTTGAAAGAAATCAAACAAGCTGAAAAATTCGCGATAGAAAACTCTCAAATTATTTTTCTGAAAGCTGACAAAGGTCACACGAGCGATGCGATGAAAAGGGACAATTACGACGCGAATGTAAAAGAATTGTTGCAGGATCAGGATAATCACGTAAAAAGAAAGAAGGACACGATGAACAAAAATTGTAAGGGAAGTCACCAAGTTAGTTAAAAAATGGGATTCAAAAGAATACGTGAATAAACTCACCGCTAAAAACCTGAAGTTATATCATGCGAACCCTTCAAGAATTCACGATCTTTCAAAAATCCATAAGACAGGTATCCCGCTTATTCCGATAATATCAAACATAGGTAGCGCGACTTACGACTTAGTGACCTTCTTAAAAAATATTATTTCTAATAATATCGAAGCTCCTAAATCGAGAGTGCTTAACAGCTTCGATTGAGGAGGGACCCTATCCGTGGCCGAAACGTTTGCCAATTTAACTTTTATGAAATGCACGTTTTTTAATTAAATATATTCATAGGACCCTAATTTTCCTAATTTGGCTGAGTTTAATTCGCCGCAAGCATACGTAGTGGTTCCTAAAGCAAATTTTACTAATCCACCAAGGATGCTTGGAGAGTATTCTGCTGTGATAACTTCAACAGTCAAATTGTCCGTTTTGTTGATTTTTAAGGACGCTATGTTCGGGCTTACTGTAACAAAATAGGAAACGCAATGATTTGGCAGCCTGGACCCACAAAGAATTCAGTGAGATATCCTCTAGACTCCCTCGGTGAGGTCACGTTAATTATTTTGGCGCAATCATTTGTTAAACAGGGATTTTTATGTCTCCATGTTTTGTGTTTGATGCCGGGTCATGGCATCCTCAGGATCTTATCAATTGAAGTTAATTTCACAACTATTAAACAACTGGAAAGCCCCCAAAGGGTTTTATGCTTGGCGATCACTGTTGCTGTGAAAACAACACCAACAGCAGCTCTTGAGGTCATTCTGGACACTGCCGTTGCACATTTTCGTAAGGAAGATTGCAGCGGCGGAGGTCTATAGACTCCTAATAGGAGGCAACCTTAGGTTGAGGTGAAAGATCTACATGATGTCAGTAAGCGTATGGCCTATGCTATGCGAGGATAATATTCTCGCCATGCAAACTGATGTCATGTTGAGAAAATTATCCTTCGTGAAAACCTTCAAGTTCATCTTCCCCAAAAGGGAAGAATGGCATGATGAAGGGAAAAGGGAAGAATTATTTACTTCATGTGGTCTCGTTTGGTACACAGACAGCTCTGAAGACCCCTTCGGAACAGGGGTTGAAATCTATAGGAAGAAGCTGACAGCCTGAAGAAAATTTGTAAGCTGGATTATAAAGGCCAGCTCATTCACATTTATTCTGTTGATAAAACCTGGATTAGTCTGATCTGGGTTCCCGGCCATGAAGATATTGAAGGTATAAGAAAGCAGATGGGCTGGCTAAGATTGGAGCTTCACACAGACCCTGGTTCGTCCGGAACCCCCTGCGGTATCTCGTTCACATCGGCGAAAAGGAGCCCTTGGTAAATGGCTCTCGGAGGAGCATGCGAGATATAGGAAGGAAACCAAAAAAGTGGTACATTCTGAGAATTTCATATCTGGTACATCCACTAAGAGGACTAATGAACTCTTGAGCATGAAAAAAATGGCAGATTATTGTGGTAGTAGGGATTCTTACTGGACACTGCCGACTCAGAAAACAGTTTACCAACATGAGGAATGAAGACAATCCCCGTTTTCGAAAGTGTGATTTTCGTGAGGCGACAGCTCATCGCCTACTTTGTGAATGTGATGCACTAGTCTCAGAAACAATTATCTGGGGGATTTTTTTCTCGAACCAGAAAACTTTCACGACATCTCCTGTAAATCAGTGTATGCCTTTATGGTAAAGACTGGCCTTATGGGAGATGGTTAAATTCTAGGATATTGTTTAATAGGTTTTACCGTATTAATATGGGCAGTTATTGCCCTACCATATAATAATAATAAGTTAGGCGACTCTGGGCTAATTTCTCCCGGGAACCTCAAACTACCCAGTCTACGATAGCCCCTGCCTAGAAGATCGACGTTTCGTTGTGCGAGCAGACAGCAGAACCCGATTAACGATTCGAGTTGCAAGCTGATAAGCTGGCACATTATTCTAAGTGGCTTTAAGTACCACATCAAGCATTGCCCGGGTAAGAAAAACGAGCTGCCGGACGCACTCTTCCGTCAGCCGGATCCCGAAGAAGTTTTAACTGGAGAACTTGACTTGGAACGCCAAAGATGGCAACAGCATTGCTTACGGATTTACCTAAGTTACCAGTTCTCCACTCACTATCCGAGCGATTTGTACATTTCAGTTCTCGATTTGTCTTTGATTTTCGAATAGATGTTTAATGTTTTACAAAAAACCCGATGGGGTAATGACTGCAAGAAGTGGTACCCTTTAGAGTAGGAATAGATTCGCATATTTTCTTTAATATCACATCATACAGATATGTGCTAGCTACCTCCAAATTATTAATCTCATCTATCTTAAATTTACAAAGCGCACCATTTGTGACGCAGTTGCAATTTATTACAAAATAAATAGTTTTTTTGTCCTCGTGTCTGAGCGTATACCTTGAGAACAATCATTGAGAAAATTTTTATTGAAATTTGACAAAAAGAAATGGTGAACGTTGAAAAAAACGAATTTTTTATTTGAAAAGAAATTCCCTTTCTAACTATCGAGTTGCTGAATCAGCGGGATTTCCCTGGAATGACATCAGATTGAATTTTTATTCATTCCGGACTAGCTTAAATTGAGTTTTGGAAAGAATGGCAATTGAAATAGAATGCGGATTACGTCAGACAAATTGTTATTTGCGGAAAGTTTGAAAAAGTTAAAAAAAAAAAAATATATTATGGTGTTATACTCACCAATGGTATTAAGAATGACCATCAAACTGAAGACCAGCGTTAAAACGATCTCCATTTTTTCAGTCAGAGGAAAAACTTATCAATACGTTAATAAAGAATTTGTTTAACAGTGTATCCAATGAATATTCTGGTGTTTCATTAGAAAATAGATTGGGTATCTTCATCGTTATCTCATAGATCATATGCATTGAGCTTGTCCTTCTGACGTATTTATATTTGTATTTCATAAATCAGTACAAGGAAATACATTTCGTTACCTCGACCGAGGCTAGTTCGGGAAAAATAAAGCGAATTGTTTAAAGAACAGGTGTCTGAAGGCGGATTTAGAACTATATTCAAAACTTTATATTCAGTTGTTGATTGTTTGCAAAGTATTTATTCAACTTTAGATCAAGGATATCTGGCCTTTACTATGATTTGAATGATAATTATTTATTCGTGATTTGGATGAGTCACTTTTGTCCATTCATTTTTTTCACAACTTGTGTCGTTTGTTCAGAAATATTACATTTTTTTATTTTATTTTTTACGATTACAACCAAAGCCACGCGCTTCATCAAAAAATAATTTAGAACAAATTTGTAGCTCTTTTTTGGGTGAACAACTTTTGTTTAATTATTTTTTTGCATAGCTTCTGTCGTTTGTCCCGACATTTGATTTATTTTTACTTTTTCTTTTTACGAATCAAACAAAACCTACGCATCCTATCAAAAAATTATCAATAAAAAATTTATAGCTCCTTTTTGAGTGAACAACTTTTGCCTCATTATTTTTTTCGAAGCTTGTGTTGTTTGTCCAAGAATTCAATTTGAAATTTTTTAATTTTGTGTTTCACGAATAAAACAAAAACTACGGATCCTATCAAAAAATGATTATTAACAAATTTGTAGCTTCTTTTTGAATGAACAACTTTTATCTCATTATTTTTTTTTTCGTAGCTTGTGTCGTTTGTCCAAGAATTTCATTTTTTGATTTTTAATATCATGAAAGGAAAAACCTTGATTTTTGGAAGCCTTGCAAGATTATCATAACAGAAGCTATGATAAAAATAAATAGACAAAAGTTCAACCAAAAAACATTTGCTAATTATCATATTTTGATAAGACGCGTTGTTTTTCTTTAATCGTGAAAAATAACATTACAAATAAACAAATTAAACTTTTAGACAACAAGACACAAGGTACAATAAAATGTTTAATGACAAATATTTTGAAATTCGATTTCAAAATTTGCTCTTAACCTTTTTTTCTCACGATACACGTGATGAGAATGTGTTTGTGAAAGCCGAAGGAGCTTTAACGAAAGAGAATTCACAATCACTAAATTTCAGTTGTCGCTGGTTTGACCTTTAATCTAAATGTCCTGAAAAATGTAGGAGATGTACAATGTCCAATCACGTAGCGCGAAGTAAATACATAATCAAGCTCAAAGCGCGAGATCCAACAGGTGCGCGCCCTGAGACCAAAAGGTGCAGACGAAAATCCGAAAAACCTGGTAAATGGAATCTTACAGAAAATTGAAATCAAATTTGAATATTTGAATTAAATTCTACCTTGACGAATAGTTCATCCGGAAAAAACTCAAAAATTTATTTTTTATGGTTTTTAATTATTAAAATTACTGCTAATTTTGAATAATTGCAAGTAAAAAAATTTTGTCATTCATATTAAATTTAGTACAATTTTTTCGCTCTAATTGAAGCATCGGAAGAGATAACGTTGGATCAACAAAAGTCTATTTTTCTGGAAGCCTTATTCAAACTGTGAGTAGATAATAAAAACAGTATGTAATATGGTATAATTTGTTTTACGACATATACTGCGACGTAGAATAGAAAATTCTTGAGCAAGAATCTCTTGCCATTTACTACGAACATAGATTTAGAATAACATTATTTTTGTTGAATTTTGGGTTAAGAATCGAGTTTTTCATCTAAAGAAAGGAAATTAGTATGCGCGTAGCGCGCGTAATGTTCTACTTATATTAAAATTTCAATGGTGCTAATTAAAAAACGTTCAGTAATGTCATGCAATGACGTATATTATTATTTATTTTAGAGTATAGAGCCTTTAATTCTTCCCGATGTTTATTACAAAAAATTGAGGTACAAAAAATTATGAAAAGCCTACACATTGTGAACTTTGGATTCTCCATTTGATTATTCAACAAATTTTCACTCAAAGACACGTTTTTCGTGCCATAACGGTAACGACAACTAGTTTCATTTAAAAAGTGCACAAATATTTCGAATATTTTATTTTCAAATTTTGTCTAATTTTGAAGGCCTGATTCTATTATTTCGACTAAGAATGTTGTCAAGTTGAAATGATTTGTATATCAGCATTAACTAATTGTGAAAAGTTTTATTTGTGACGCGAGTTTGGGCTTTTTTGATTATTCGTAAAATAATAATGGGTTTACATACTACTTGCTCAATAAACCGACAATGATAATTTTGTCAATATAGTCACCCTAAAACACAAGGTTGAATCTTTAATTTGAGCTGAACTAGAAGTTTTTCGAACATTCGCACTGTATGTTATTTTGAAAAAGGCTAATTTTCTCAGAAGCCTGCAGTCATGGAACAAATCTGACACCTGATTCGGATTCAGCGAATATTATTATAGATAAATGCCTGTTATCATTTGCGAATAAAAAATTTTCGTGGAGGAATAAAACAAAACTTCTTTTTAATTTGTTCACGGAAAAGAATAGATGAGGAATTGACGAAAGATTGAAGCCTTATGAACAATAATACATTGACTTTTTATTATTATTTGAAATACAGGTTACCATCATCATTTTTAGATGACTCCGGATCACAAACAATTTTATATTTCAGTTTTACATTTTTTTCTACTTGAATGGTCCTGAGGATTGTGGTTTACATGCTCCACTTGAAAATTAAGTGAGAGTCGCCGACGGCGGCCTACTGGAACTTCAAGAGTTTCATTGTCTTCCAGGAAAGTAATCACGTGGCTTTCCATGTTCATCTTTGCCCGTACGTAATGGTTAACGCGATTACAATATTCATATATTCCACCAAGAACATCGCTCTTCTCCAATAATGCAAAGATGTCACCATCGTATGTTGATAAAACTATTTGATCTTCTTTTGGCAAGGGCCTAAAGACACCTGTTCGTACGATTTTTTTAATTCGTAAATCCGCAGGAAAAGTGTATCTTCGAAGTTCAAAAATCCTCTCCGAATTCCTTTTGGGTGTAATCCGAATAAATTGAAGTTGGTCAAATCCATATGTACGTCCGTCAGATGCAACAATGAGCTCGGTAGGCTTGGCGGCAGGAGACCTGGACCTGGCACGAAGAGCAGGCTCAGCAGAAGAAGGACTGGCCGGAGAATAACGTTTGGCTAAAGAAGTGAAACTGTCTTTAGAATCTTGTCCGTCTGAAGAAGAAGCAATTTGTCCGATACGAGAAACATCAGAAATAGGCTTGACATCAGGTAAGCCCTCGAATTTTGAACTTGCCTCTGTAAGAAGAAACAGAATGAACTTTTTTAGGTATGTTGATATATAAGGAATAGGCGAACAAAAGATGATAAATCCCTTTTTTGGATAAAATATGTAAAGTATTTAATTTTTTGTTATCTTTGATGCCTTTAGGATATGCGTCTCTCTAAATATTGTTGTATCATCCGGAATGAATTTATCATGTTTTGTTCGCTTACTCCTCATATCATGAACTTCTTGTGGCAAAATTGCAAGAAAAGGCCAAAGACATTGAGGGAGGTTTGCCCTGGGAAATTTATTGAAACTAAACGGAATCCCCCGGAAATAATTGAGATTGAATTCATATTTATTTTGGAACAACTCAAAAAGAGTTTCGCAAAGAATAAGTGGGATAGAATGCGGATGATGTCTTAAGGATTGTTATTTGCGCGAAGCTTGTATTTAATTTAATTATAGATATATTAGAGTATTATATTCACCAATAGAATTCACGATGACCATCCAGATAAAGACCAGTGTATAAACGATCACCATTTTTTTTTTAAATTATGAGAACAACTTATGAATGCGTTAATCAATAATTCCGCTGACAATCTAATGAATATTCTGGTATTTCATTACAGTACATGTATGGTATCTTAATTGCTATCTTATATATTCTAGGCGTCAAGATTGTCCTTCTGAGATAATTATATGTATATTTACATTTCATGAGTCAGTACAAGGACAGAAACTGCGTAATGTCAACTGAGGCTGATATAAGAAAAATAGATCGATTTTTTTCGAATAGCGCTTCAATAAAAATGTGAGCCGTCCGGAAAATGTTTAAACCGTTACCGTTTTGTTAAAAAAATCAAATTAAGCAAATATTTCAAAATCTAAACTGAGCCGTATCGAGTAACGAAATTTAACTTTAATTCAGTCGTATAGCTTTTCCCTTTTCCCTCTTGGGAAAACGCTGTTTCTACACAAACTCATTCTACACAAAATATATTGCACACAACGTATACTGATCATATTTTTCCTACACAACATATTTTATACACAAAATTGAATACTGTTATATTTTTCCAACACACAATGTTACCTACACGGAATATTTCCTACACAGAATCAAATTCTGTGTAAGAAGCATACTGTGTATAAATAATTTTGTGTAGGAAAAATATGATCAGTATACGTTGTGTGCTTTTTCCTCTTTTCCAATAAATATTTGCAATATCAGGGTTGCTATGATGTCCCACATTAAAAATTCCATGACCATTATAAAATGCTTCTTTCATGTATAAAAACAACCTGAAAAACATATTTTTGCTTACGTCATAAGAAAATACCACAGAGGTGAGTCATAGTATCACTCTTTGACATGAGCCGTAAAAGAAAGTTCCTCCGCCCATCGTTTCCTATGTCATATTTTATAGGTATTAAGGAATTGAATATAAAAACAATAGTATTAGGCTACATAGAATTCAGAGAATTGTTTTCAAAATGGTGTCATGTTACATGTATCACTGAGAAAAGTATCACCCTTTGATATGAGCCGTAAAAGAAAGAGACTCCCGCTTCCTATGTGATATTTTATAGGTATTAAGGAATTTAATATAAAAAGAATCGTATCAAGATACATAGAATTCAGAGAATTGTTTTCAAAATGGTGTCATGTTACATGAATTACTGAGAAAATGACGCAATGTTACATGCTTTTTATGCATGTTCGAACAAGTTTCGCTTGTACACGTCACGCAAATCGCGGAAGTCGGTGATATGCGTCTCCTTTCGAGCTCATCATACCTTTAACCAATGCCGCTTATGTGATATTATAATTGTACCAGGAATTTTCAACACAAACAAAACCTTAAAGAATGTATGAACAATAACAATATCGGAGCTATATTAACCCCGCACGGCCCTTATAGAGGAGCCATATTAGACGTTAAAAATCAAAAATCGATTTTGATGAAACTTTTTGGATTGTATTGCTAAATATGTGTAGTAATATGTGAAACAAAAAAATCTGTACGCTGATTTGAAAATCCATTTTTTTCAAAAATTTCTAAAAATCGATGAAAAACTTGAATAAATTAAGACCTAGAGCAACGAAAACACTGTGTATATATATAATGGGCTCGCTCATTATGAATTTGAAGTAAAAAAAATCAATATGACGCACCACAAGTTTTTAACATTTATCAACTTTGATAAAAATAATAATAATAAATGATTAATATTTGGCATGTATATTCCTGAAGGCATTAGAAGTTATTCAAAATTAATTTTCACTCAGGGTGAAAAAGATCCCCCAAAAAAAAGGGTTTTGACGATTATTTTGGAAAATGTGCATAGGTAAGAAATTAATTTTTGCAGACAACTTGTACATAGAATATGCATACAAAATCGTGGTATTCACTTTTCCTTTGTCAATCATATTTTTCGAGATATTCATCCTGGGAGTAGGGGGTGAGTTGTGACGCGCGCATCCTACGCTCCTTTCGTACACTCAGAGAAAAGATTGAGTTGATTCAACAAAACAGTTTCTTCAACTTAATTTGTTTGTTGAAATTGAAAAATTTGGTCAGCGCAAATAAGCCTTCGGTCGTTTTTAAAAAACACAAGGAATTAATTTGGTCTGTTCAAAGTAATTATTTAGTTGAGCAGGTTTATTTGATTCACGCAAATAAATGTGTTGAGCGGAATATCATAATTTTTAGAAAATTATTTGGTTGAAGTAACGAAATGATTTGGTTGCTTCTACCAAATACTTTCATCAGCTACACTAAACATATCGAAACAGATGACCTCACCCTGGCGGACCGAATGAATGAAATGTTTAATAAAATATAAATGTTTATTCGAAAGTTGAAAAAAGATTTAGCTGACTGTTAAAGTATTAACATCAGATATTAAACATATTATTCAATAATGCCAGCATCTCTTATTTCATTAATAATTGAATTGATCGCGTGTGCATTATTTCTATTTCCAGCTGCTATTTCTTTTGCTTCTACTTCATATTCAGAGCAAGAATCACTTTCGGAATCATCATCATTCCTATCATCATTAGTATCATCATCAGCATCATCTTCTTCACTCTTCTTGTCTTCTCCTCCATCATCATTATCTGCATCATGTTTACTGCTGACTCTCACGGATGGAGAACTGGCCTTTTCACCAAACTCTTCTTTTACTACTTTCTGCTTCTTAACATATGGTTCTATTTCATGTTTCACATTCTGAGGAATGCGTACCACTTTCTTCAATGGGCATCTCTCAAATCGGAAATTTCCTGCATTTGGTACAAAAAATATCCTGTGCAACAGGTGCTGAAAGTAGACAGTTGCAACTGTTGTGAAGTTTACAGTACTTGCCATCGGCTCGTGTGGAACTACCTACTTTCCGCACTTGTAGGACAATATACTATTAAAAAAAAAAAGAAATCCACGCTATCATTTCCAATGCTACGAATTGAATAATGAATACAAAAATGTATAAATTGCCCAAATTATGTCATTTGAAGCAATTTTGAGCTGGAAACATTAATTTATACATTAAAATTAATTTTGAAATCTTTTCAAATATTTGCTCAAACATTAAAAAAAAATTTTTTCAACTTTCAAAAATCTTATAATAATATTATTATCTTGGAACTCGAACTTCCCCAATAATTTGTGGAAAATCTTATTTATTATTCTTTCAACATTTCTAATGTTGTTTTTAACTTTCTAATTTTCAATCGTAGAGATAAATTTTTAACCAGAAGGATAAATTTTCAACCAAGAAGGTTAATTTTTAACCAAAAAGATTAACTTTGTATAGAATTGTCAAAATTATCAAATATTTGAAATTTTGAAGGAATTTTCAATATAATAGTTGAATTTTCAACCAAAGAAATGAATTTTCAACCAACAATATTAATTTAATAACAAAAAAGTTTAATTTTCAACAAAATAATTGAAGTTTAAAATGAAGAAGATAAATTTGAAACCAAACATGGAATAATTAAATTTTCTGTTGACAAAATTAATTTTCACACATTTTTGTTGTAAAAATAGTTAGAGAGAAAAGAGGAGTGTCAACTAAAATGATGAATCATCAACCAAAAAGATTAATTTTAAAGAAATAAGTTTCACGTTCTACTGAGTGGTTGAAGTTCCAACCAAGAAAGATGAATTCTTAAATAAAACATAATATGTATTTGATATTTCAACCAGAAAAGATTTTAAGTTTGATCTAAAAACGGCTGAATTCCACCAGAAAAGACGAATTTTCAACAAAACTCTTGCAATATATTGCAAGAGAAAATATATTTTAGAAAATCTTGATGAAGCAAAATCTCATTGAACTGAAGTGATTATTAAATTACTTGAAGAAATTAAAAAAAAAAAAAAGAAAAATACTGAAATTAACGAAAAGCAAAGTTTTTACCATTATAAAATTTGTATGCTTTTTTAACTCTTATTACATATATAGTGCATATATTATCTTATAAAAATTAATTTGCTGTACTTATTATTGAAAAGGTTACAGCTGCACGTATGTTTTTATTTTATGTGAAAAATAGCCAAACGCTGAATTTATTTATGAAAATTGTTTTAATAATTAATAATTCTTGTAAATTTACAAAGCAGCATACAAAAGAGTCATCGGAAAGACATAAGTTGAATCCGTGAAAAAATTGTGCCTATTCCTTGAAGAATAGCCAAACTCTGAATATGTTTATAATATTTTTTCAAATAATTAATAATTATTGTAAATTTTCAATGTAACGTAGGGAAAACTTATTGGAAATGCTTTCTTTGTTGATTCCGTAAACAAATTAAGCCTATTCGTGAAAAAGGATTTTTCTTCTGATCTCTCTATTAGCTTAGTGGTAGAACAACCTGGTAAATGGAATCTCATAGAAAATTGAAATTAAAGTTGAATAGTCGAATTAAATTCTATCTTGATGAATAGTTCATTGGAAATACCTCAAAAATTTATTTTTTATGGTTTTTAATTCTTCAAAGTACTGCTAATTTTGAATAATTGAACGTGAAAAAAATTGTGTAATTCATATTAAATTTACTACAATTTTCCGCTATAATTTAAGCATCGTCAGAGATAACGTTGGATCAACAAAAATCTATTTTTCTGGAATCC
>CAKNYM010052110.1:679-21185 GCA_932195095.1 Andricus curvator
AAACCCTCTCTAACGACCACCAAACGTTTGACGACATAACATTTTCATATTTTTTTTGGGGGGGGGGGGGGAACTTCACACCGCTCTTGAAATGATACTTTTTTTTTACAGTGTATTTTTACCAGTGCTGGATTCACCACACCCACGACTGGCTCCTATCGGCTGTCCGCGACTGCTTATTCTTGTATTCGCAGTTAACCTTGGGGGCTGTTCAGCCTTACACGGCCTTACGGGCCGTTCCTCTATCCGCAACCTGAGGACGCGCTATACGTAGTGGTGATAGGAAACCCACCGAGTAGTTTTAAATTGTTATTACATGAAAAAATTATAATTCAAAATCAAAATTGTTTAGAGAAATTTGTCAACAAAAAAATAATCCATAATTTTCACCGATCAAAATGCAAAATGTTTGGAATTATAAACCTTTAAAATGGAATTATTCTAAAGAAACGTTTAAAATAAAAAGCAATTTCAAATGGAAAATACTAAAAATGAAAAAATTTCTTCTACGGAAAATTGAAAATTAAACGAATCCGCTTTTTTTTTAAACTGAAGACAAGTTTAGGCACCAAAAATTGTGATATTAAAACTTTTTATACTTAAACCCTTTAAATTTTCAATTACTTTGAGTAAATTTAAATCGTTTACAAATGTCAAATTTTGAAATTTTTAATCATAGTTTTCTAAATTCAACCATTTCAATTTTAATTGCTATGCGCGCGAGAAGTTGCTTCTTGGCTTTCAAATTGTCAATATAAATATTTCAGAGAAGTCTCTAAAAAAATAGGAATTTTTGGTATTTTCCCGGTTTATAACCATTTTTCCAGGTCATTAAAATTAAACAATGAAATCTTCAAACCTTACAATTTATTAATAAATATTTAACTACAAAATCAACAAACATCAAAATAACATCAAAACTCTTCTGAATTTGAAGTATTTAAAATTTAAATTAAAAGAATCCTATTCTAAAAATGTGTAATTCATCAATTTATAAAACTTTTAATGTTGTAGAATTTAAAAAAATTAGAAGCCCTTCAATCTATGAGACATTGTTTCTTTTTCTTTTTATTTATTATTTACTCATTATTTTATTATTTATAATTCTCTTAATAATAAATTTTTTTTAATTTTTAGTAGAAAAACCTTTTCAATTACTTTGAATTTCACCTACTTAATATCACATAAAATTATTCAATTTCTAATGAGTTCGAAAAGTTTAATTAAAAATTTTTTCTGGATTGAAAGAGGATTTATTTTTTATTTTTAACATTTGTATTGAGTTTGTAGGGAGAAAATTTTCGTTTTTTTTCTGAATTAAAGAAAGGAGTTTTTCATTTTAAACATTTTAATTAATCACATATTCTTTATTTTCAACATTTTCCGTATGACGCCTGGGAAGAATTCTTTTTTTCAATATTTTTCTGAATTGGAAGAGGAAAATGTACATTTTTATTATTTTATACAATTGGAAGGTAGGAAATTTTATTATTAAATTTGTTTCTGAATTGAAACAGGCTTTTTCAATTCTCAAAATACAAGTTTTGAATTTATTTCTGAATTCTAATAGGAACCTTCTGTATTTTTAGCATTTTTGTCGAGTTACAAGGGAGGACATTTTTATTTTTTTATTTTTCCGAATTGAAAAAGGATATTTTTTATTTTTAACATTGTTAGGGAGTTGAATAGGGTCAAATTTTGTACTTTTAACATTTGGCTTAATTTTCATGTTTAAAATTGTGCAGTTTCGAATACCTAATTTTGAAACAGTTTCATTTCCAAACCATCTTTAAAATTATTCAGTTTAAAAAAAATGAATTTTAAAATGTTAGTTTTTAAAACATTTGACCTTCAAAAATGAAGATAAAAAATTGACATCTTTTTTATTCGTAAAAATAAGAGTTCGGTAAGTTTTGTACGGATAAAATCTTTCTCAGCGATTTATGACTATTAATATAAATGAAAAATGATTACATTTAATAGAAAGGGTATAAAGAACCCTTTAAAAACTGTCTAGACGACACCATTTTTTAATCGACAAAAATAAAGTCATATTAATATGTCGATTGTTTAAACTAAAGGACTTAGAATGAAAAAACCTATAAGATATCTTTTCAGTCAAAAAAAGAACCCTCAATTGGAAAAAAATCATATTCATTTTATTATAATATTATTTATATATTATATATTATTTATTATAATTCCTTGGAGGACTTCGGAATTGAATATTATTAAAAAAATGTT
This sequence comes from Andricus curvator, assembly GCA_932195095.1. Taxonomy (NCBI): domain Eukaryota; kingdom Metazoa; phylum Arthropoda; class Insecta; order Hymenoptera; family Cynipidae; genus Andricus; species Andricus curvator. Next base: position 2,924 of record CAKNYM010052110.1, read on the forward strand.
TACAAGTTTAAAGTAGTAGCCTACAACATTCTGCAATTTGTATTATTTTTACTGTAAAATGATTATTTAAAAATTTTTCATTTAAAATTACTTTTTTACATTGTATATTATTTTTATCTTCTTAAAAACACCAACATAACAAAATTAGAAATTAAGGTAACGTTCCTGATACAGCATTTGAAAAATAAGAAACTTAAAAACCAATATTCTCGAATGACAGCTTTTGAAGCTGAAAATTAGAATTAGAATATTTCTAAAGATGATACAAATTATTATCAGGTATATTATGTGATAAAGTATCAAGCAGTATTTAAAGTGATTAGATAGATTTTTCTGAACTAAAAAATGAGCTTACTGTATTTAGAAAAAGTTCAGTATCATTTTCATCATTTATAAAAGGAATTAATCGTAGATTATTACATATAAAATATATTTTTATACTGTATAATATACTGTGTGAATATATTAAATAGGAAAAATTATCATCGTGTGAGAGTGGTGCTATGAAAGAATTAATGAAAAATTACGCAATTACATCATACACTGGTGAAGAAAAAACCATGCAGAAAAAAGGGATTCATTCAATAATAGAGGATTTCAAAGCACAAGGAAGAAATGTATTAAAAGCTCCTTATTTAAGACGTTTGATTGTACTTTGTATAGCTATGTTTTGTGTTTCTTCATCATTTTATTCCTTATTGAATTGGTTTCCGGACATTTTTCAACGATTTTCTCAATTTGAGGCACTTTATCCAAATGAAGCAGTAAGTGTTTGCAGCATTTCGAGCCACTTGCTACCATCAAATTTGACGGAGGTATGATATGCAAAATATATTTTAAATTCGGATATATATTTAAAAAAAGCTTTTTCATCTAAAATTCATCCATCCTTTTTTAACGAATCACTGAATTTTGTTTGCTCGAACTGTTTATTCCGTTCTTTCTGATAATTGAACCTGGTTTTCCTGGTTTTGAACATTCATCTTCTTCGGGGAAGTTTGGTCGGAAACTGAAATTTAAGATACGGATCCAGTGGGTGGCCACTACGGTGGTCCAAAAAAATTATTTTTCTGATTTTTTGAGATTTTCAAGAAAATGTTTAGAGGTAGGGCATGACTTTTAAAGTACCCCAAAGTGTTAAAAATTCAGTAAGTCCTGGAATTTTAAAAAGAATCGTAAAAACTTTACAACGATGATGTAAAACTACCATGTGAGTAGTACGAAGCCTGTAAAAATTTGTTTAAAATTCAATTTACCCCCAACTTTGCCAAAACTCACCCCTTAAGACACTAAAAAGTAATTTTTAAGTGTCTTTTCTGAATATTATGAAAGTAAAATGAAAATTTAAGTGGCAAATTATATAAAAAATTTTGTTATACAAATATGAAAAATAGTGCCCTTAAAATAAACATTTTTCCCCATTTCACCCTTAATAATCCATAAAAAATTACATTTTCTTTCTTTAAAACTTTTTCTTCCAATATATATATAATATGTATTGAATATATGAATATTATTTTTCTGATTTTTTAAAGTCTCACCCCCTCTTATACCATTAAACCATTTCCCTTTCAGGGTAGGCGTGACACTACCCGATTCGGGTAGTGTTTCTAGGTTTTTCTTGTAGTTATAAATAACTACAAGTGTGGGCTCACCACACCCACGATGTGCCAACAGCACTCATGTCAGTATTCTTGAATGGTCACCCATCCAAGTACTAACCGCGTCCAACGCTGCTTAACTTCAGTGATCTGACGAGAACTGGGTTTTTCAGCGTGGTATGGCCGTTGGCTCATTTCGAATATATAATATATATTGAAAGAAAAAGGTTTAAAGAAAGAAAATGTAATTTTTTATGGATTATTGGGGGTGAAAAGGGGAAAAAATTTTAGTTTAAGGGGACTATTTTTCATATATTTGTCTGATAAATTTTTTTATACAATTTGCCACTAAAATTTTTATTTTACTCTCATAAAATTCAGAAAAGACACTTAAAAATTACTTTTGAGTGTTTTAAGGGGTGAGTTTTGGCAAAGTTGGGGGTAAATTAAATTTTTAAAAATTTTGTTTGGGCTTCGTACTGCTCACATGGTAGTTTTACATCATGGTTGTAAAGTTTTTACGATTCTTTTTAAAATTGAAGTACTTACTGAATTTTTAACACTTTGGGGTACTTTAAAGGTCGTGCCCTACATATAAACATTTTTTTTAATCTCAGAAAATTAGGAAAATTTTTTTCACCAAAAAACACGAAATGAGGGGGTGAGACTTTAAAAAATCAGAAAAATAATTCTTTTGGACCACTCTAGTGACCACGACGACATGCCCCCCCCCCCCCCCTAAAAAAAACTCAAAGTCGAATTTCTCAAATAAGATAATTGAAGTTTACTATATACGATACTGGAAAGCGAATTTCCTCCTTGAATATTCTCTGAATCTGAATTAGTGAAAATTTAACTAATCAAATCAATACTAAGGATTTCAACTGATAAATCAGTTATTTTTTTAATTTCATTGATTAAATTAGTAAAATATATTGTCAAAGTCTTACTTGAACTAAAAAAATGAACATTTTTTCCACTGTATCGACAACATTCTTCACAGGTCAAAATACTCTAAAAACAGGGGAATAAGGTGATTTTTTAAGGAAATAGGGGAATAAATTCTTTTAAATAGAATAAATGTGGGTACTATACATATTATATTGAATTATATTACAAACGATCTAAATTCCTACGATTTCAGGCAAAAATATTGCATTTTGAACAAAAGATATGAATTTTTAATGAAATAGTTTAACTTCCAACCAAAAAGATGAACTCTCAACAAAAAAATTAATTTGTAACGAAGTATCAACAACAGCAGTATCAACTTTGTAACCAAATTTTCAACAAAAAAAAGATTAATTTTCTATTAAAAAAAATCAGTATAATTTATTAGCTTTTAACCAAATAGTTAAATTTTTAACTAAGAAGGATAGATTGTGAACCAAATGGTGGAATTATAAACGAAAAAAATGAATTTGCAGTCAAACATGTTAATGTTAATAAATGTTAAATTTATAGCCAATAAGTTAATTTCTATAAAAAGAAAAAACAAAATCGTTAATTTTTTAAACAAAAACATGAATTCTCAACTAAAATTATGAATTTTTGACTAAAATTATGAATTTTCAACCAAAAAAATGTATTTTCAACAAAATAGTTCAGTTTTCAACAAAAAGGGGTGAATTTTTAAACCAACCCGAAAATATGTATTTTCAACAAAAAAGTTAATTTTCGACCAAATAGTTGAATTTTAAACAAAAAAGGATGACTTTATTTTCAAGCCAAAAAGACGAAATTTCTTGTGAGTACATGAATTTTCAACTAAAAATATAAATATTCAACGAAAAATAAAATATAGTTACATTTTTAGTTAATTTAATCATGAACTAAAATAGATCAATTTCAAACTACCAAGATAAATTTTCAACCAGGAAGATTAATTTTCTACCAAAAAAACCGAATTTCCTACAAAAAAATAACAATTTTCAACTAAAAAAAGATTAATTTTCAACAATAAATGAAATATTTAAATTTGATGTCAAAACCCTGATTTTCAACCAAACAGTTGTATTTTCAATCAAAGGAGATTAATTTTTAACAAATAAATGGAATTTTCAAAAAAGAAAGGTTTTTCAGTCAAAAAAGAAAAAAAAATTTCAACAAAATTGTTGAATTTTTAAGTCAAAAGGACAAATTTTCTGGAAAACCGTTAAATTTATAAAACGAAAATATGAATTTTGAAATAAAAAGTTCATTTTTAAATACATAATTTAATTTAATCCCAAAAAGACGAATTTTTAATGCAAAAGGTGTCTTTTTGACAAAATTGTTGAATTTTCAAGAAAAGAATTAAAATTTCAACCTAATAATAAAATTTTCAATCGCGTGAGTATAGCAATAACAATAATTACTAATGGAATCAGTATTCTTTTACTTATTAACAGTGACTGTATTTTGGCTACAACAATTAGTAAAATTCAACTGACAATCAGTTATATGTTACTGATTTAAATTTAGAGAGTACGGTTCTAGAGAAGGCATCAATTTCTCAACGTCTAATTGTCAAATTTAGTCTAAAAATTGCTTGAAAAAGAAGTAAAAAGCTTCGGAGAAAGCTTACTATTTCGGAATTTATCAATATTTTTAAAAAACTTTGAAATGTGTTTACTGTATTGAATAGAAATTTGATTAAAATACTTAAATGTCAGAATTATTGAACTGTATATCATTTCAATTGTTTCTTTGACGAAAAATTGAATTTTTTGAAGAATTTTTTGAGACCGGGAAATGACAGTGAATTTATTTTTTGATCGGGATTTTCACAAGTGTACATGTGTAATTCAAAAATATTTTACTGTCAAAATTTTCCATATTAGATCTTAATTTTTAAGGGTAGATTTTCAATTGAAAGAATTTTAAAATGCAGTTTTGAAGACTTACACAACAAAATATTAATAGCTTTTGAAATTGAAATTTTTTGAGAAAAAACGTTTTAACTTGACAAACTGCAAATATAAATTAATTAATTATTTTTCAAATTGAACTGTAGTTCGTGTATTCGAAATTTAACAATAATTGATTGATTTTATAGGGCGATTCTAAATCTGTTAAAATTAAACGACTTACAGATTTGGAAGTTAAAAATTGAACTGTTTTAATTCGAAAGCCTCAGTAGTCAATCAAATGTAGAATTCTGATTGAAACTTTATAAAGTATCTGTTGTTTCAGTCTAAAATATACCATTTTTGACGAATTCTATTTGAAAAATTTTAATTAAGAAAAATAACAATTTTGTAATAGTCAGGAATGTTTGACTGTTTATTCAAAATGAACTAAAAATGTTTATTTCAAAATGAAAATTTATTTAAATGAAATATTTAGTTGTAGGTGAAAATGTTGAATTTTGATGTGTAAATAAATAACACATCAAAATGTATTCATTTAGAAAAAAAATCGAGTAAGTTGAGGAGATATTTAGAAGTTTTTAAATAAAATTTTGGAACATTTGAGAATTTTTAAAAGGAAATTCAATAAAAAGGGAAATAATATGAAAATTGTCTTAAGATTCCTGGGAAAATTAAAAATGATTTTTATTTTGAAAAATTCATTTTAACAGAATATTTAAGAATATTTCAAAACAAAAGCAAATTTTGATGAATAAATAACAATTAAACAGTTATAATTTTTGGAAAAAGTTGGAATACGTTTAAGAGATATTTAGAAGTTTCGAGCAAATTCAAAAATAATATTAAACTTGAAAAGATGTCAAAAAATGTGAAACAAAATGTAGATTTTTGAAGATTTCAAACGAAAAATGTAGAAGCTTTTCAAGAATTTTGAATGTTTTAAAAATGATAAAATAATTTATTAAGATTCCTTGAAAAATTGGAAATAATTTTTTATTTTGAAAAATTAATTTCAAACGAATATTTAAAAAGATTTCCAAAACTGTAAAAATAATAATCTGGAAGATTTTAAGGCAATTTTTTTTTATTTCGCAGAATTTATCAAAAGTTTTAGGAAAAAATCGTATCATTTTAAAAGATATTTAGAAGGCTTGACAAATTTTCAACAAAAAATTTAAAATTTGTAAATATCCCAAAAAATGTATTTTTAAGAGAATGTTTCAACAGATTTCGAACAAAGTTTGATGTGTAAATAACAATTGAACAATTATTCATTTGCAGCGACTCAAAATTAAAATAATTTAACTTCTAATTAAAAAAGTGTTCAACTTAAAAAATTGTAATCTTCAAATTTTTAATGTAATTACATTTTTTAAATTTAATTACATTAAAATTGCCTAAAATGATATAATTTTGAAAACTTATAAGTTTGTTGATTCATTCTTCAATTTAGGGCATTGAAAATGATAGCGTGCATTTATAATTAATACTTTTTTTTATTATTCGGACGATTTTTGTACTTTTTTGTATATTGCTGTATTTTATTGTAGTTTTAAGTTTCTACAAGAATTTACAAAAAAGTACAACTGCAAAAATTTACTAAAGAAATTAAAATATAAATAAAATTTAACTATAAGAATTTACAGGAATTTAAAGGTTTTGCAGACAAAAAGTTGTTCTTTTTCGAGCTAGGATGACAAATATTTATTGAGTTGTTGGAGGGAAAATTCTGTAATTCTCACTTTTTTCTTAAGATAATAAGGGTGGAAATTTTTATTTACATTTTTTTCTGCATTAGAAGAGGGATATTCTTTATTTCTAACATTTTATTGAGCTGTAAGGGAAGAAATTTTTATTTTTTATTTTGAATATTTAAATTTGAAACAGCTAGAAGAAATTCAAAACAGTCGAAAAAGAACAACTTTTTGACTGCAAATAAAAATTGAACAGTTGAGAAAGGATTGAAGACGGTAATTGAAATTAAAAAATTCGAAAGCTTGAAGATACAGTTTTTTTCATTTAAAGTTATGAAAACTTAACTGAAAATTAAAACACTCAAAGTGGAATGCTTTTGAATTTGAAACTTTTAAAATGAAAGATCAAAACTTTTTCAATTCAAAAAATCAATAATTTTCGCGTGTGAAATGGAAGCTTCTAACACTTATCAATTGATTTTTAATTTTTATACATTTTACAGTTCAAAAATTCTAAAAAATAAAAATCCACGCTATCAATTCCAATGCTATAAATTGAAGAATGAATCATAAAATGTATCAATTTTCAAAATTATATCATTTTAATCAATTTTAAGCTAGAAACATTAATTTATACATCAAAAGTTGGATTGAAATCTTTTCAAGTGTATTCTCTTAAAAATTCGATTAAAAAAATTATTTGAAAATTTTCCAGGAATCTAATGAAAATTTTGTTATTATCTTGGAACACGAATTTTTCCTACAATTTTTCGAAAATCCTGCAACATTCATAAAATTGCCTTAAAATCTTACAGATTATTCTTTGAAAATTTTGGAAATCTTTTTAAACACTCTTCAAAATTAATTTAAAAAAAAAACATTTTTAGTTTTTCTAGGAATTTTGATAAAAAGATTTTTTTTTGACCTTTAAAATTCTTAAAAGACTTCTAAATTTTTGTTCGAAATCTTCAAAAATCTACATATAGTTTGAAATGTTTTCAAATTTTTTCAAGTTTTAAATTATTTTGGAATCTTTTCAAGACTTCTAAATATACACACCCAAATTGAAAAAAAAATATTAATGGAAAGCTAAAAAAATTTTTGAATTGTATATACTTCATTGTTGATTTTTTTACTTTTCTACAAGAAAAAATTAACTATTTGTATTAAATTGTATTTTTTTGTTAAATTTTGTACATTTTTTTACAAAAAAGTATATTTTCTAACGAAAAATTATAGTTGTAGAAATATTGTGTTTTCTTGTAGAAATATTGTGTTTTCTTGTACAAATTTTTTTCACCCAGGCGGGTATCTCAAATTTTCGTTTTTTACCGAACTTCCCCGAGGAAGATGTGATTTCAACACCTGGACTACCAGGTTTATATTATCAAAATTAACGGACCTTTGAAAATCCATTCATCTGATTATTTTTCGATCATTCCAATATTAATTTCTCATTAATAAATAATAATTTTCATTATTTAAATTAAATCGAAATTAAAACGACTTTACAAACATTTGTAACCATGAAACTAGTGTATTTTATAATAAAAAATTAACTATGTATACATAATTTTTTATTTAAAAATTTTCTTATACTCATTAGTATTATTTAAGACATATTTACTGACCACTTTCCTCTTTAAAAAACAATCCTACCTTTTCTCCCTTTTTTTATTTTCTCTATCACATTTAAAAGTAGAAGCCAGTTTGAACGACAAATAATTTTCATAAAACTGAGTTCAAAAATCCACGAGAATTAAACAAAAATATAATTAATTAAAAACAATTTTTGTTATATTAATTTTTGTATGTGTCTGAAGAATTTTCAACCGGATATCGCGAATTTTTCTTTAAACTGTAGTGAAGAGGTAGATACAAGTGTGTATCGTAATTCACTATGGCAAGGATTCACTGCCATAATTCCGAATCTTTTGTTACCACTTTTCGTGGACAAACTTGGTTTCAGATTTTTTTCAGGTGAGTTCTCAAATATATTTTTGTTTGATCCGTTCAAAAACTACGTCACGCTATTTTGAAAACTTTATCAACCCCTACCCTTCTTCGTCACAGATCATCACACAAGGCTCGGACCCCCCCCCCCCCACGCTTTAAGTTCCTAATTACCATGTTGCATTTTCAACTGAATACTTGAACCTTCAAGCAAACGAGACGACTTTTTATCCAAATACTTGGATTTTCAACCAAATGCTTGAATTTTCAAAAAAAAAAAAAAAAATAACTTGAACCACAAACAGTTGCATTTTTAACCAAATATTCGAATCTTCAAGCCAGAAAGACGATAGTTTAGAAAACACTTGAATTTTCAAAAAGAAAAAAGATTTTCTAATAAAATAGTTGAATTTTTAACAAAATAATTGAATTGGTAACCAAATACTTGAATTTTTAAGATAAAAAGAAGAAAAAAGGACAAATGTTCAACAAAACAGTCAAATTGTCCACACAATAATTAAATTTTTATCACAATAGTTGAATTTTTAACAATATATTTAAATTTTTTTTAAATTAATTAAATTTGAAATTTAAAATTATTAGTCTCAACAAAAAACTGAATTTTGATTAAAGAAGTTCAAATTTCCACCAAGTAGTCGACTCTTCAATCAAAAATTATTAATCCCAGGTAAAGAAATTATATATAGTTTATACACAGTGGAAAAAACTATATATAATATTTCACACTATGTATAATTTATCCTTCTGGGATTTTCAAAGAAACATATGGAAGTTGCTATAAAAGAAAATTTGAATTTTAAATCAAAGATAGTTGAATTCAACCAGAAAGAAGACATTTTCAACAAAATAGTTGAATTCTCAACAAAAACAGATTAATTTTTAGCCAAACAGTTGCGCTTTTTACAAGAAAAAATAAAATTTCTGTTAAAAGAGATGAATTTTTAAACAAAAAATTCGAATTTACAACAAGAGTTGAATTTTCAACCAGGAAAGATTTTTCAGTCAGAAGAAAAAAAAACTTCAACCAAATTGTTGAATATTCAAATAGAAAATAGAAATTTTCAACCAAAAAGTTAATTTTCAACCAAATAGTTGAACTTTATAATAAAAACGATCAATTTCCAACAAAACATGTAATAGTTAAATGTGAATTTCAAAAAATTAAATTAAAAAAAATGAATTATCAAAAAAATAGTTATATTTTCAACCAAATGGATGGAATTTAAAATAATTAAATTATTTTTCGACAGAGTAGTTTAATTTTCGATCAAGCAGTTCAATTTTCAATCAAGAAGAATTATTTTATACCAAAAAAGACGAATTTGCAACAAAATACATCAATTTTCAACCAAAAATGAAATAAATAAATATAAATTTTCAAAAATTGCTTTTCAACCAAAAAAAAAAAAGATTTTCAACAACATAGGTTAATACAATTCTCAATCAAAGGGATCGATCTTCAACCAATAAAATGAATATCCAACAGAGTAGTTCAATTTTCAATCAAGCAGTCAAATTTTCAATCGAGAAGAATTATTTTCTACCAAAAAAGACAAATTTAGAACAAAATACATAAATTTTCAACCAAAAATGAAATAAATAAATGCGAATGTTCAAAAATTGCTTTCCAACAAAAAAAAAGGATTTTCAACAACATTGGTTAATACAATTCTCAAGCAAAGAGATCGATCTTCAACCAGTAAAATGAATATTCAACAGAGTAGTTCAATTTTCAATCAAGCAGTCAAATTTTCAATCAAGAAGAATTATTTTCTACCAAAATAGACGAATTTACAACAAAATACATACATTCTCAACTAAATTGCTGAATTTTCAACTAAAAACGATAAATTTTCAACCAATAATGGAATAATTAAAATTTTTATTAAAAAATTAATTAATTATAAAAAAAGGACGAATTTTCAACAAAACAGTTAAATTCTCAACCAATAAAATTAATGTTCAAATAAAGTAGTTCAACTTTGACAAGAAGTTAAATTTTCAATCATGAAGATTAATAATTTCCGACCAAAAGAGATGATCTTACGACAATATACAAAAATTTTCCACCAAATTGTTGAATTTTAAAATAAAAAGATCAATTTTTAACAAAAAATGGAATAATTAAATAGGTTAATAAAATTTTCAACCAAAGATATGGATCTTCAACTCATAAAATTAATTTTTAACAGAGTAGTCTAACTTTCAATGAAGTTGTTGAATTTTTAATCAAGTAGATTAATTTTCTATGAAAAAGACGAGTTTACAACAAAATACATACATTTCAACCAAATTGTGGAATTCTCATCTAAAAAACATCAATTTTCAACTAATAATGGAATAGATAAATTTATAATAAAAAAATTGATTTTTAACAGAAAAACACAAATTTTAAAGAAAATACTTAAATTTTCAACCAAAAAGATGGATCTTTACCTAATAAAATGAATTTTGAACAAATTAGTTCAACTTTCAACCAACCAGTCAAATTTTCAATGAAGAAGATTAATTTTCTATCAAAAAAGACGAATTTACAACATAATACATACATTTTCAGCCAAATGGTTGGATATTCATTTAAAACGATCAATTTTCAACCAATAATGGAATGTTTTTTTAATTTTCAGTTAAAAAAATTAATTTTCTACTAAAAATAAAAAGAGAGTTTTTAAGAAAATGATTAAATATTCACCAAAATAGATAGATCTTTAACTAATGAAATTATTTTTCAATAAAGTTGTTCAATTTTGAATCAATCAGACAAATTTTCAATCAAGACGATTAATTTTCTACAAAAAAGACGAATTTACAACAAAATACATACATTTTCAACCAAATTGATGAAATTTCAAATAAAAACAATAAACTTGTAACTGATAATGGCATAGTTCAATTTTCAGGTTAGAAAATTAATTTTCAGTTAAAAAAATTAATTTTAAATAAAAAAATTAATTTCAAATAAAAAAAATCTTAACCAAAAAGATACGAATTTACAACATAATACATACATTTTTAACCAAATTGTTGAATTTTCAACTAAATAGATCAATTTTCAACTAATAATGGAATAGTTAAATTTACAATATAAAAATTAATTTTTAACCAAGAAACACAAATTTTAAAGAAAATACTTAAATTTTCAACCAAAGAGATGGATCTTCAAGTAATAAAATGGATTTTTAACAAAGCAGTTCATCTTTAACCATGCAGTCAAATTTTCAATCAAGGAGATTAATTTTCTACCGATCAATTTTCAACCAATAATGGAATGTTTCAATTTTCAGTTGAAAAAATTAATTTTCTACTTAAAATAAAAAAAGAATTTTCAAGAAAATACTTAAATATTCAACAAAATAGATGGATCTTTAACTAATAAAATTATTTTTTAATAAAGTAGTTCAGTTTTCAATCAATCAGTCAAATTTTCAATCAAGACGATTAATTTTCTACCAAAAAGACGAATTTACAAAAAAATACATACATTTTCAACCAAATTGTTGAAATTTCAACTAAAAACAATAAACTTGTAACTAATAATGGCATAGTTAAATTAATTAAAAAAACTGAAAACGATCAATTTTTCAATTAAAAATAATTAACTTTCAACAAAAAATATTTGGATTTTCTTATTTGATTCAATTAATCCAGATCGAATTTAGGCGAAAAAAAACACGACAAAAAGAGGAATTTTTTGGAAACAGGGGAAGAAAGATGAATTCTTTAAAAAACAGGGGGGAATAGGGGAATAGGGGGAAGAGTGTTACGTCTGTATTTAGATGCTTTACTTGTAAAATAAAATCACTAATTTTCATTTTTTCAAGCATTTCAGAAATTTGTTATTCACATTTATATTTTCCATGTGTGATATCACATTCTGTTTCCCCCCCCCCCCCCCCAACAGGCAAGTGTGACGTAGTTTTTCAAAAGTCCCTAAGAAATATCCTTTACAATTATGACTTATATAAATAATACATGAATAATATCAGTTTAATGAACAACTTTTTCCTTTCCAGTGACACTTTTGGCAACAGCTCTTGCGTCAATGATAGGAGTATTATTTGCAAATTCATACCTTCAAAATGTAATTTTATCGTGTATTTTTAACGCTGCAATGTCTACAGCTTCAAGTGTTATGTACTCATTTCTTGTTGTACTTTTTCCCACAAATTTCAGGTATTTTATATATTGCGTCCTATAATATTGTTATTATTCTATATTTTATATTAATTTAATTTTTCATTTTTAGAGTTTTCGCGACAACAATATCAGTATTTTTCAGTCGCTTGGGAACTGTTTTTGGAAATGTGGCATTTACTTATCTTATTGATAATTACTGCTCTATTCTCATCACGAGTGTCATCATCGAATTATTTTGTAAGATTTTTGAAATTTTCTCAACTTGGAAATTGTACCTTGACAATTATTGTACACACGGAAAAAATTTATATTTCTAACAGAAAAATACTGCAAAATCAAATTAACAAAACTACAATATTTTTGAAAAAAGTAATTGTGGGTCAGGAAAAACCGGAAAATCAGGAAAAAGTCAGAGAATTTCTATATACGAGGCACTTCAAATAACTGCAAAGGCAAAAAAATTGAAATTTATTATTTTAATTCGAATTTTTTTATTCTATTTATAAAAGAATCTATGCTAAAAATGTTAAAAGATTGAGATACTTATCTTTGAAAATTGATGATCAGGCAAAATGAAAAATTATTTAGGGAAAAATTAGGGGATTTTGAAAATAAAGTTTTGCAGCAACCCTAATATAATATTCTTGTTCGTAATTAATTATCCTTGTATTTCTATTTCTATTTTTTTTGCTGCTTCCTCCTGAAGATTATATTTTTAGTAAACAAATTATTATCTAGTCGAAAAATCAACAATTTTGATGAAAAATTGTCTCTTTTCGTTAAAAATTTAACTGTTTTGATGAAAATTCATCTGTTTGGGTTGAAAGTTCAACTATTTTGTGGAGAATTAACTTTTTGGTGTTGGAAATTCAACTGAAATCTTTCTTGGTTGAAAATGTAACTATTTTTCAGAAATTTTGTCTTCTTCGTTTAGAAATTCATTTGCTTTAGTAAAAATTTCATTTTTTTTTATAAATATGTAACTGCTTGGTTGAAAATGAAACTGGTTTGGTTTAGGATTCAACTACGTATTTTGTTGAAAATTCGACTTTTTTGTTTAAATTTAACTGTTTTTTATTTAATTTTTTTATTTTTATTTATTTAATTTTATTTATTTTTTTAATTAAAATCTTTGAACGAAATACCTAATATTACATTATTGGTTGAAAATTCATATTTTTCTGGTTGAAAATTCATTTTTTTTTTGTTGAAAATTGAACTACTTGGTTGAAGGTTGAACCACTTTGTTAAAATTTTTTGTTGTTGTTAAAGGTTCTTAATTTAATTTGAAAATTTACCTCCTTAGTTTAAAATTAATTTTTTTACTGAAAATTTAATTATTCCAAATGAATATTCCTCACTACTGTTGGAAATTCATCTCTTTGGTTAAAAAATTAACTATTATACTGTTAAAAATTCATTTTTTTGTTGAAAATTAATTTTTTTGTTATTTAAAATTTATTTTTTAAACCGAAAATTTAAATTTTCCATTTTTGGTTGAAAATTAATCTTCTTAAGTTGCAAATTCGTCTTCTTTGGTAGAAAATTAACCTTCTTCATTTGAAATTTCCTCTTTTTTGGTTTAAAATGCAACTGCTTGGTACAAAAAATCTTTTTCGTTAAGAATTCATATTTTTTAATTGAAAATTCAACTGTTGTACAGAAAATTCGTATTTTGGCTTCAAAATTCAACAATGTGGATGAAATTTTTTTCCCTTCCTTATCTGCAAAATCTTTACTTGTTGAAAATTAGTCTATTTAGTTGAAAAATTCATCATTTTAGTTCAAAAATTCATCGCTGTGGTGGAAAATTTGAATATCCTGTTGAAAATGCGTTCTTTTTAGTTGAAAATAAATTTTTTCACTGAAAATTAAACTTTTCCATTTTTTGTAGAAAATGTATCTTTTTTAGTTGAAAATTCATGTATTTTGTTAAAAATTCTTCTTTTTTTGTAGGAAATTAAACCTCTTGGTTGAAAATTCGTCTTTTTTGTTTCAAAGTTCATCTCTTTTATGATAAATTTCATCCTTTTCGGTTGAAATATCAACTATTATATTTTTATTAAGAATTCGTTTTTGTAGGCTTTGTTAAAAATTTAATTATTTTGTTGAAAATTGAACTCTTTGGATGAAAATTCAAATCCTTTGTTGAGAAATTAATTAATTTTTGAATATTTAAGTATTTTGTTAAAAAGTAATTTTATGGTCGAAAATTTACTTTTTGAACATTCTTCTATTTGGAAAGAAAATTTGTCCTCTTAGATTGAGAATTCATCTTTTTTTGTTAAAAATTAAACTGCCTTCTAAAAAAATTAATTATTTGGTTGAAAATGCAACTGTTATTGATTGAAGTTTAATATTTTTTGTTTGATAACTCGACAATTTAGTAAAAAATTTATCTATTTTTTTTTAATTTGACTATTTTGTTAAAAATTAATCTTTTATGGTAGAAAAGTAGTCTATTTTGGTTTTTTAAATAAATTTGTATTTTTTTAAATTTCAATATGAAATTGTTTTATTCTGTTTATAAAAGATTCTATGTGACAAATGTAACAACATTAATAGTCTTGTCTTTGAATGTTAATGGTCAGGTTAAATGAAAAATTGCTCAGGGAAAAATTAGGAAATTTAAAAGATGCAGTTTTGCCGCCACCTTGATACAAATTCAAAAACAATTCTAATAATTTCACTTATTTTTATTTCAATTAGGTCTTTTTAAGTCTTGATAATTTCAACGTAAACTGTGAAACAAATTATAAATTATAAATCTCTCTCAAAATTATTTATATTTAATTTGCGCTATATTCAGACTGCCAATATTTTTATTTGAGCTATATAATATCTTTGTTTAAACAATTTATGTTGATATATATTTTTTTACGTGCACATGATTTTCATTCACACTTTTGTGTTTCAGTGGCCATAGTATTGAGTTTAACACTCCGAAAACAAGTTTAGAATCTCAAGAAGAAGAATTAAATAAAATTTAACAATTTTTTTTCATCATCACTGAAGTGTGGTGCAATCATCATTATTCTTAGCACTTTATAACGAAGAAAAAATTATATTTGTATATTTTATAATATTGTTTATTTATTATAAATATTAATAAAAATGAAATCTCTTTGTCTTGAATTTCTAATATTGCGTCGTTTGGTTCAGCGAAAAGGTGCACATTTTTCTTTATCAGGAAGCCTTAACACATCTGCTTTTATTTAAATAATGTTTAGACTTTATTCAGATACAGTTGAGTTTAAAATTTTAAAATCTTATACAAAAGATTATTTTATGTTTACTAACCTTATCAAGATGATGTTATCGAGAAGCAAAAAATGTTCACGGAGTGTTTAAAAAATTATACATTTTTAAAAATTTGTATCTTTGTTAAATACCTGAATTTTGCAAATTTTTACATCTCAACTACTCCTGCTACAATTCTTATTACTTAAATTCGGAAAATTTTTATATCTACTCTTTTTGCAAGATTTAAAAAAATCGTTCCTACTGATTTTACAATATTCCTTGTTGGAAACGAAATGAAAAATAGTAAAAAAATAAATGTGCAATTTTTTACACAGAGTGTAATTTTGGACTGAAAATTGTACTAGAAAAAAATAAGCAACACTTTAGTGTTCATATTTCAATCACTTATTTTTTCATATAACGAAAAAATATCCTGCGCGAATTTTATAATAATTCTTGGTTATCAAACAATAATCTTCTTATACATTTTTTTTCGGGGATAATAAAATGATGAAATGTCTACCTAAGTTAAGTAAATGGAAAAAATTTCGCTCACTGAATTCATTATGTTTGATGAAAACAATAAAAATTACGACTTTGTCGATTAGACAGTTTATTCTGCATCATATAACTAAGTACTATACATGTATATTCATTTGATTTATATTATATAGCTACTCAGCTTTTTATACATTCCTAAATAATTAATCAATTACCTTATCTTAATTTCAGGGCTGTCTATATTTGAGTTTTTATATTTATAGTTTCAAAAACTGGAAAACGATGAGCATATTTCTAATTAACTACTTTATAATTACTTAAAATCATGTTGACTTCTAAAAGTAATTAGTAGACCATAAATTCTCTAAGTATACGTCACTCATATTGATACACATATAATTACCTTCCCAATATTCTGCCTAAATAAATATGTATACTTCCAGCATTCTGTGTTTCTAAATTCGACGCCGAGTTACGGAGAGACATCTCCCAGAAAGTAAGTATTTTTATATCGTTTTGAAGACAATTTTTAAGATTTAGTGAAATTTGCGCGACTGTCGTTTCTGACGATCTGAAATAGAGCCCGTATTTTCTGGATTTTCCCGACTTTCGGTACGGATTAATACAATAATATCAAAAATTGCAACAACAAAAATAATAGGAAGAACCCTGTTAGGATGTGACAGGTGCTCACTGGGGTGACACACAGTGGGAAAAAGCACCTTTTTTGGACAGAAATATAAATTTTTTCTTGAAATTATATATTTGTGAAAATTCAAAAGTTGTGAGGAACATTTCTCAAAACGATACAATCAACAAATTATTTTTGTGTTATCTTCTGATGTGCATGTGAAACTTGCGCGACTGTCGTTTCCGACGATCTTTTGTTTGCTAATTTTATCGTGATGTAGAGCCCGTATTTTCTGGATTTTTTAGACTTTTGGTACTGATTATTAAAATAATATCAAAAATTGCAAAAACAAAAATAATAATAAGAAGACCCTGTTAGGATGTGATAGGTGCTCAGTGGGGTTACACACAGTGGAAAAAAGCACCCTTTTGGACAAAAATAGACCAATTTTCTAAAAATTAGAAATTAAATATTTGTTTATGACGAACTTTTGTTTGCTAATTTTATCGTGATGTAGTTGTATTTTTAGGATTTTTCCGGAACATTTCTTAACACGACACATTCCACAAATTATTTTTAAGTTGTCTTTTAATCCCTTTTTTTAAGATTCATTGAAACTTGCGCAACTGTCGCTTCTGACGATCTTTTGTTTGCTAATTTTATCGTGATGTAGCCATATTTTCCGGATTTTTCCGGCTCTCGGTACTGATTAACAAAATAGTGTCAAAGATTGCAAAAAAGATTAATAAGAAAACTCTGTTAGGATATGACAGGTGCTCACTGAGGAGATACACATTGGGAAAAACACCTTTCTTGGACAAAAAAAAATACAATTTTTCTAAAAATTAGAAATCAAATATTTGTGAAAATTTAAAAGCTGCGAGGAACATTTCTCAAAATGAGACATCCAACAAATTATTTTTGAGTTGTCTTTTAATGTGCCCTTTTTTGAGATTTAGTGAAACTTGCGCAACTGTCGTTTCTGACGATCTTGTTTGCTGATTTTATCGTGATCTAGAGCCCGTATTTTCTGGATTTTTTTAGACTTTCGGTACTGATTAGTGAATAATATCAAAAATTGCAACAACAAAAATAATAATAAGAGGACCCTGTTAGGATGTGACAGGTGTTCACTGGGGTTACACACAGTGGGAAAAAGCCCTTTTTTTGGACAAAATAGACCATTTTTCTAAAAATTAGAAATTAAATATTTGTTCCTGACGACCTTTTGTTTGCTAATTTTATTGTGATGTAGACGTATTTTTAGGATTTTTCCGGAACATTTCTTAACACGACACATTCCACAAATTATTTTTAAGTTGTCTTTTAATGTCCCCTTTTTTAAGATTCACTGAAACTTGCGCAACTGTCGCTTCTGACGATCTTTTGTTTGCTAATTTTATCGTGATGTAGCCATATTTTCCGGATTTTTCCGGCTCTCGGTGTATGTGTGTGTATACCATTAAGCCATTTCCCTTTCGGGGTAGGCGTGACACTACCCGATTCGGGTAGTGTTTCTAGGTTGATAACTTGTAGTAAATAACTACAAGTGTGGGCTCACCACACCCGCGATGTACTGATACTCGGTACTGATTAAAAAAATAATGTCAAAGATTGCAAAAAAAAAAT
>CAKNYM010052110.1:21195-40862 GCA_932195095.1 Andricus curvator
TTTCCGGCTCTCGGTACTGATTAAAAAAATAATGTCAAAGATTGCAACAAAAAAAAAATAATAAGAAAATCCTGTTAGGATGTGACAGGTGCTCACTGAGGTGACACACAGTAGGGGAAAACACCTTTCTTGGACAAAAATTACAATTTTTCTAAAAATTTGGAATCAAATATTTGTGAAAATTTAAAAGCTGTGAGGGAAATTTCTCAAAAGAAAACATTCAACAAATTATTTTTCAGTTGTCTTTCAATGTGCTCTTTTTTTTAGATTTAGTGAAACTTGCGCAACTGTCGTTTCTGACGATCTTTTTTCTGCTAATTTTATCGTGATGTAGATCTTCTTTTTCCAAATTTTTCAGCTCTCGGTACTGATTAATAAAATAGTATCAAAGATTGCAAAAAAAATAATAAGAAAATTTTGTTAGGATGTGACAGGTACTCACTGAGGAGATACACATTGGGAAAAACACCTTTCTTGGACAAAAAATTACAGTTTTTCTAAAAATTTGAAATCAAATATTTGTGAAAATTTAAAAGCTGTGAGGAACATTTCTCGAAAGAACACATTCAAAAAATTATTTATGAGTTGTCTTTTAATGTGCTCTTTTTTAAGATTTAGTGAAACTTGCGCAACTGTCGTCTTTGACGATCTTTTGTTTGCTAATTTTATCGCGATGTAGTAATTTTTTCCGAATTTTTCCGTTCCTCGGTACTGATTTAAAAAAATAATGTCAAAGATTGCAAAAAAAATAATAATAAGAAAATCCTGTTAGGATGTGACAGGTGCTCTCTGAGGAGATACACATTTGGAAATAACACCTTTCGTGGACAAAAAAAATACAATTTTTCTGAAAATTAAAAAAGTTAAATATTTGTGAAAATTTGAAAGCTGTGAGGAACATTTTTCAAAAGGACACATTCAACCAATTACTTTTGAGTTGTCTTTTAATGTGCTCTTTTTTGAGTATAGTGAAACTTCCGCGATTGTCATTCCTGAAGATCTTTTGTTTGCTAATTTTATCGTGATGTAGTCATATTATCCAGATTTTTTCGGCTCTCGGTTCTGATTAATGAAATAATATCAAAGATCGCAAAAAAATAATAATAATAAGAAAACCTTGTTAGGATGTGACAGATGCTCACTAGGGTAACACGCAGTGAGAAAAAGCACCTTCAAATCACCGATTAATGATTATTTATAAAAAAAAACTGTCAAAAAGCGTTATTAAACCACAATATTACATTAAATTGAAATTTCGCACTCATGGGGTTTTCCTTGGGGAACCATAAGAGTTTTTTAAAATCACTCATCCTAAAAATTCATGATTGATTCTTATACTCTGACGAAGTCTGAACAATATACTGAAATGCAGAATTATTTGTCACATATCATCACGTTTAAATATTAGATTTACGAAAAGCTGACTTTTTTCCATGTTAAACTAATGGGAAACTCTATTCTCTTTGCGCGACCCCAAAATATTAACCGATTTCGCTCAAATTTGGAAAAGATTTTTTTTTTGGCTTTTAAACAAAACTTGGGGGTGAGAGCAAAGAAATTCTAACAGTGAAAAATAACGGCCGCCTTATGGCAAGCCCCATGAAGTTTAACACGTATTTCCCATAAGAAAAACACACGTTTTTGTAAATTTTATTTGGAATGGTCAATATTAGGTGAATCGAGTTTAAACTCAAAATTTCTCTTTATAATTAACTATAGAATAGAAATGAATAATTATTTTTTAAATATCACCCCCATAAGTCTGTTTTATAGGATTCCAAAAAGACCCCATAAGTAAAACATTGTTTTTTGCGAGGTTTTAACGGTAATTATGATGTTTTTACGGTTTTATTGATAATGAGATGTTGAAATAAATTGTTTGAATAATTTATTATTGTTTATAGCAATTTTCTCTTACAATCCCTCGTGGAAAAATTTTTTACAAGAAAGTACAACATTTCTACAACTGTAATTTTTTGTTTTGTATTTTCTTGTAGAAAAGTGAAAAAATTAACAATAAAGTACAAGTTCCTACAATTCAAAAATTTGTATAACTTTTAGTTAAGATTTTTTTGTACTTTGTTGTGAAAATCTAGAAGGTATTACAGAAAACTACAGAATTTTACATTTTTCTAATTTGGGTGTCTGACGTCATAAAAACAATTTTAATTTTACGTAAGTTATTCTAGAAAATTACAAATCTTTACAAAAAAATACAACATTTCACAAAACTTGAAATATTGATAAACTGTACTTAAAATTATTATATTATTATTGTATATTTTTACCAAGAACTTTTGCTGTTATAATCAATCACACTGAACTGTAGTTCGACTATTGGAAATTGAACAATAATTGACTTTACAGGACGGTTCAATTTTTCAATTTGAAAGCCTCAGTAATTAAACAGAAATTTTTACGTCCGATTAAAACTTTATAAACTATTCTTAATTTAAAAATAATTTGAAAAGTTAAACGCTCTTATCCAATTCCAAATCCTATTGAAATATTGTTTCAATCTGAAATATTCTATTTTTAACCCATTCACTTTGAAATTTTGAAATTAAGTAAGAAATGTTTTGGAATTTTTAGCAATATTTTACTTTGCATTTAAAATGAGTAATTATAAATCAAAGATTAAAAACTAAACAATATTAAACTGCTTTACTTGTAATAGAAAGCCTTGAATCGTTAATATTTCAGAATTTTAAATTAAAACTTTGTACGTTACAATTTTGATTGTTCTATTGAACACATTTTTAATATTTCAGTGAAAATATTGAATTTTGATGCATAAATAACAATTGAACAATTATCAATTTGGAAAAAATTTGAGTTAGTTGAAGAGATATTTACCAGTTTTGAGCTCGGATTTGAGAAGATCTAAACTTAATGTAAAACGGAAAAAGATTTCGAAAAATAAAAAACTAAATTTAGATTTTTGAAGATTTCGAAATAAAAATTTGAAGCTTTTTATTGATCTTTGAAGGTTTCGAGAAAATAAAAAAATTACTCAACTTTGCTCGGAAGATTTAGAATAATTTGTTATTTTGAAAAATTAATTTTAAGAGAATACTTAAAAAAATTTGAACAAAAATTTGAATAATAAATAACAATTGAACAATTATTTATTTGGAAAAAATCGAGTAAGTTCAAAATATATTTAGAAGTTTTGAAAAGATTCCAAAATAATTTGAAACGTGAAAAGATTTTAAAATATATAAAATAAAATGTAGATTTTTGAAGATGTCGAACACAAAATTTAGAAGCTTTTTAAGCATTTTGAAAGATTTTAAATGAATGAAAAATTTGTATCAAAATGTGTGTAATTGTTTAAACCATGTATTATTATTTATAAAAATACTCTTTTACAATAATGCTAGAAAGTTGCAGTTTTTTCTCAAATAGTCCACTTTTTGTCCACTTTCCAATTAGAGTGTGGTAATAATTAATTTAAGGTAACAAACATAATTGTTTAAACAATTTATCATTATTTTAAATAAAATTATCATTCAATAATGCTAGAAAGTTGCGAGTTTTGCCTGAAATATTCAACATTTTGTTCACTTTTCACTTGGAGCGAGGTAATAATTATTGTAATTTAACAAACATAATTGTTTAAACTATTTATTGTTATTTAAAACCTTCTTCTCTAAGAGTAATGCTAGCAAGTTGCGGGATTTTCTGAGATTTTCACCTTATTTTTGACTATTTCGTTAGGGACAAACTAATGAGTATTAATCTTAATTCAATTAAAAAGGTCTCATTAACTACTTCAAGTAAAATTTACGTTTAAGGGTGTTGGTTCAATCCGACTTTGAATTTTTTTCTTGATTGTTACGGCACTGACTTCATATACGGGTGTCTAAAAAGTCCCGGGACGGTTGGATATTTCCTCCGGTAAAATATTTTTCAAAAAAGTGAAGGTCATTCCTGAAGTAAATTTCAACGAGGAATTCAATGGTGACCTTCATTTTGACCTTGAAGTTGACCTTCATGGCTTTTTGAAGGTCAACTTTGTTTTTTTAAATGAAAACCCCCTTTTTTACATATGCAATCGATAGAGCGGAAGATTCTACGTTCATTTCAAATAACCTCTAATTGACCTTGAAAGTTACAATTGACCTATGACTTGGGTACGTATCTGAACGTAGAATTTTCCGCTCTATCGATTGCAGATGTACAAAAAGCGGGTTTCTATTTAAAAAAACAAAGTTGACCTTCAAAAAGCCATGAAGGTCAACTTCAAGGTCAAAATTAAGGTCACCATTGAATTCCCCGTTGAAATTTACTTCAGGAATTGCAGTGACCTCTTGAAAAACTTTGTTCATTTCAAATAACCTTTAATTGCCCTTGAACGTTATAATTGACCTATGACTTGGGTACATATCTGAACGTAGAATTTTCCGCTCTATCGATTGCAGATTTAAAAAAAGGGGGTTTCCATTTAAAAAAAAACAAAGTTGACCTACAAAAAGCCATGAAGGTCAACTTCAAGGTCAAAATGAAGGTCACCATTGAATTCCTCGTTGAAATTTACTTCAGGAATGTCCTTCACTTTTTTGAAAAATATTTTACCGGAGGAAATATCCAACCGTCCCGGGACTTTTTAGTCACCCTGTTTATGTTTCCCCAAGTATTTGAGAACGAAAGAAAGAAGACTTGTCAAATATCCGGGGTTTTGCGAGATCCTCGGATCAGTAAAAGTTACAGGAATGAAGCCTTTTGCTTTGGCAATTATTATTTTCACGGAAATTATAAATATTTTGACAGGGAGAAATCTGCGGATAGCAGAAGACAGCATTTGAACGGCGCGAACAGTTCGCAAATTTATTTTTTTACTCACAATCCTTTGTGTGCGACAGAGAGCCACTGTTGAAAACGCTCTTGCGCCGACGCGAAACTGAGCTACTCTCGTATTTAAGCTAGCTTATAGTAAGCCGGCCTACTGTAGGCTCGCCGGTGTAACCAGGCCCCCATAATTCAAACCCATAGTGATTTTACGCGCATTTCTTGTTCTTGTTCGCACTTCACAGCATCGCAGCGCGAATTTGACAGCTGGTCTATATGCCGCGTTTGCTTTGCTGCTTACTACTAAAGTCTTATGGTCTTCACATACACAGGACATCTCAATTTTATTCTGCTTTTTTCTCCATTTCGCGACGTATTTCGCAAAATTGAGGTTCACCATCATCAAGTTTTGGGTCTTCGGATAACCTCTGAAAATGCTTCTGCGATGTCAGAATTGTGAGTAAAAAAATAAATTTGCGAACTGTTCTCGCCGTTCAAATGCTGTCTTCTGCTATCCGCAGATTTCTCCTTGTCGAAAAATTTATAATTTCCGTGAAAATAATAATTGTCTCAGCAAAAGGCTTCTCATTCCTCTAAATTTTATTGATCCGAGGATCTCGCAAAACCCCGGATATTTGACAAGTTTTCTTTCTTTCGTTCTCGAATACTTGAGAAAAAATATATATGAAGTCAGTGCCGTAACAATCCAGACAAAAATTCAAAGTCGGATTGAACCAACACCCTTAACAAATGTCAAGAGTAATATTTTTCGTTTAGGATATTTGGCAATTATTCAAATACTTTTCATTTGTTTGAACTATTTCTTTTCTGGAAATTGTGAAAAGTTCTTTATAGGTGAGATAGTTCAGTATTTTCCATATTTTATTTTCTCAACCAAATAGACCTGAAAAAATAACTATACATAATGTAACTGAAAAACTTGTTCATAAAAACGATTATTTTTCAAACATGATAAGTGTATATAATACGTTTTAATTGTTCAAACAAAATGCGTAAGTTCTGAGATAAGAAAATACTAAATAATAAGCGACATAGTGTAAGATATTGGAAACATCTAGAATTTCTCCAACTTTATTATGAAATAGCACATATAAATGATTATTAATAGTTTAAATAATTGCACAATGTCTTTCATAAGAAATATTACTCCTCACATTCATTAATTGCGTCATTAATTCAAGAAAATAGTTGTAACTTTTCAATATTTACGCGAGAAAAAAATGGTTTAAAGAAATGAAAATTGTTTAAATAATTTCCAAATATGTTAAAGGAGAAATATTTCAAGAAATCTGTATTATCATTAGAGAATAACAGAATTTTTTTAACGTCTTTGCAGACTAGATGGAGATATGAATTAAAAATTATTTTGATTAATTTTTTTCTGAAAAAAGATCTTCTTCTTTTGCTCTGCTGGGAATCGAACCTCAGAACTTCCAATTGCGGATTGGGTGCTTTCACATTAAGCTACCAGAAATATTACTCTTCAAATTCATACACTGCAGCATTTATCCCAAACTATAATAACTTTTCACGATATAAAGAAAGAAAAAAGTTTAACTGTTGTTTTTCATTTTTTGGGGCATTTTCCGGGGACGATCAAACGGGGTTGAAGGGGGTTAAATTCAAAGTTATTGGAAAGAAATTATTCCTTGAACATTTCTTGAGAACTGCCTAAATTTTAGTTCACAAAAATTCAATAACAAGTACTTCTTTTTCCATTTTTTCGAAAACTGAGCTTTTCCTATTCAAAATCCCATGGTACTTTCAAAAAATTTAATTTTTACTGATTTGAAACGAATACGGAATTTCTTTTTCTGAAACAGAAACAAATTGGGCCTGGGGGGACCAATCACCAAAAAATATAAAGTTTTTTTTTGGGCTAGACAAATAAAAAAAATGGAAAGACACTAAGTATTCTGGACAAAATAATCCTACATAATGTTCTAGATTTAATTATCATACAAAAAATAAAACCTAGGGGAAACCTCCCTACAGTGGATAATGCAACCTACAGTGGATGATAATCAATTTACAGCGCAAAACAAAATACAAAAAAATAATCAATTTTAAATTTAATTTATTAACACGTAATGTGCACTAACTATTGATTAAATTGTGTAAATAAATTGTTCATATACATTAGTATTTTTAATGAATTATTATCCGCTTTAGGTTGTATTACTCCCCCACACAACAAAATTATAAGGATAATGCAAATATTAAAATAAATTAGAAAATCTCGAGTTATTTTTCAATTTTATTAATTTTAATTTTCAGTTTTTTTTTGTTCGAGCTAAATATTTTTCTTAGTGCGCCAAGATTTTAGTAACACATCTATTATTTTTGGCACAAAAAGTTAGTGGTGAACATTTTTTTGAAGAATTTGTTATTTTTATAAAGAATCTGGAAAGAAAAGTGAGTAATTTCAACAATTTTTCGCATAAAATCCTTTGGTGCGTAATTTAGTTTAGCATAGCGTCAATATTTTTCTGTTTGTGAGAAGAGTTTAAAAAATAATTGTTGTTACAATAAAATTGTTACGATAAAAAGCATTCCTATAGGTACGCTGTCAGCATATTATTAATTACTTTTTCTATATCTCTATTGTTTGATCCGGGATTTAGTGCCCTTTATGTGAGGAAAAAGAAATAAGTTGAGAAATTGAATCTACACTATATTGTATTTGTATTTGTATTTATTCATGAAAAGTTCTTAGGGCTAGATAGCTCTATAAGGAACAGATGGTATATATTACAAATAAAATGTGGCGGCTATCAATTTAACGATTAAAATTAAAAATAGGTATTTAACAACAATAAAAAAATAAACTATAATACACATAATTAGATTATGCTATTAACAGTAGGTTACTTTAAGTATACAACGCAAATATGTATACTTGAAAGTAAATACATTCATGCGCATACACATATCTATCTTTAACTTAAGGATTGGTAACACTTAAGGACTTGAAACTTACCAATGTGATTTCTAGGTTAGGATTTGACGTGTTGAATAAGTAACCTAAAATGAGTTTTCGAGAGTGATACTGTAAAGGTAAATTCATAATTGTTATAGGTAGTTTGTTCCAAAGACGAGCACAACAAATAATAAAAGACCTTTGCATTTTACACGTGTGGCTTGGCTTAATTTTTAGTACTGCACAGTGAAACATTGGGCTCATTTTTGTTGCAGCTCATTCGTTATGGTCTCGAAATGAGATATTTTTTTCTTAAAATGAGAATACTTCAAGTGTGAAACTGTAACATGAACATAGCTGCATTCTCATTCTCCGGTGTCTCATTTTTGTTGCAACTCAAAACAACACCGAAACGGTGTACTTTTGAGGATCGATGCTTTTCGGCGTGTTTTTTTTTCACGGAGTTGGGAATCTGTTGGTTGATCTTTGTCAATCAAATGGAAGAGGCTAAAATGATAGTGCGGAGCTTTATTACTGAATAGACTATAAAGCAAGTTGCCCATAAAGAATTGTCTTCTTTTGGCGACGTTAAGAAGTCCTGCTCTTTCTCTTTGTTGGATAATATGTTGACTTTTGGGGATGTTATAGATATAGATGAACCGAATGCAAGCATTAAGCGTACGCTCAAGCTTGGTATTCACTCATCAGTAATATCGTCATATGTCACACAGCAGCAGTCAAAGAAAGGGAGGATGAGGCTATTAATTAGGAGGATACGAGTTGTTGTAGGAAGTGATTCTTTATTCCTGTTGAGCTGTTGGAGGATTCTAAAGGTTTTCCTCGAAATATCCGCAACTTGTTCATGCCAAGTGTAAGAAAGCGATTGAGAGTATAGCCTAAATCTTTCACAGATTCCATAAAGGGGATGATATGCACAGCAATCAAGAGAGGAGGTAATGTTGCAATTGTTGCAAGTGATAGAGACGAAAAAGGTCCTATGATTATAGCAATAGTTTTAGCAGGGTTGAGAGTAAGGCTACTTACACCACTGCACCACCAGATCGATATCCTCCTGTACCTTTTGAAGTAAGCTCTTAAGAGTGGCAATAGGTCCAGACAGGTAAAGCTTGAAGTCGTCAGCATATTTTTATGAATATTAAATAGAGTGTTTGCAAGCGTGGATACCTATAGGTCCTATAGGTACCTATAGGTAGTAGAAGACACCACTCTTAACCTCCCCACAATCAGAACACTCACCATTGCTAATTTGTACTCTTTCATAACGCTTACTAAGATAAGATTCGAACCATTTTACAATCATGTTTGAGAGTTGAAGCGATTTGAACCTAGTCAATAGTAGATTATGGTTAACTGTATCAAATGCCTTAAAAAAGTCAAAAAGGACAACAACCGTTATTTCCCTTCTATCAATAGCTAGTTTCAGGTCAGAAGTTACTTTAAGTGATGCTGTAAGTGTACTATGTCTGGCCCGAAACCCAAAATTGCATTGAGTCCATTTAATTATTAGTTTCGAAGTGTGCCTTAAGTTGCGGAGGGACAATGCGTTCGAAAGACAACGCACAGATGATGGATATAGGGCGGAAATCTTTGGGAGAGATGGGGTTAGGTATTTTAGGAATAGGGCGAATAATCGCCTCTTTCCAGGTATCAGAAAGTATTTCCACCGGTAGGTATGATTTATAGATGTGCAAGAAAATAAGGCCAATGGCTAGCAAAGCAAGGCGATTCATTTTAATTGAAATACCATCAGAACCTTAAGCACACAGAAAAAACGAAATGTAATCTTTACAGCGATTTCCGAGTAATCTTTATCTGCAACAAAAATTAACTTCACGTGGTCAGATTTACCCACCACATGGGAAATGGTTACCATGTTAACTGTATTAAATCTTGTTTTGTTTGGATGCGAAAAAATTCAACTTTATCTACTTGAAAATTACACACAGTAAATATTCACTTCTGTTTTTTCTGTGCATTTGATTTTACCTTGAAGAGTTTTTCAATTAGGGTTTCTCGATATGTCAGAAAAGAATAATTTAGTATCATCGAAAGTAGAAGGAACTGTGGACAGGGGAAGGAGTGCTGTTTGCCAGGAGTGTGGACTTTGTGGTGAAAGCTGTTAAAATATCAGCTTGGGAGAAATTGTTATCAGGAGCCAGGTGTTTCAGAAAAAAAAGTCCAATCCGTCGGTAAAAACAAAATATTATTTTAGGGCTAGATTCAGGTATTACAATAAGACTTGGAAAAAATAGTCTCGAGGGGTACTAAAATGATACCACTGGTGGGAACCCAGATTCATTTGTTTTACATTGAAAATAACAGCATGAAGTTATTATATTCAAAAACAGGACACGAAAAAAATAATACCATAAAAAAAGATATCCCTAGTTTTTACAGTGAACCAGATGTTTTCATTTCTATTCAAATCTCTGATATAAGAAGTGATTCGAGGAGTGGACTTCTGGATTATTTTTACGTACGATTTTATTTGTGTATAACTGTTTTGTGTGAGATTAGTACCACCGCAAAAAATTAGTATTATCAATACTAAATGTAATAGCGATCATCAATTCTGGAAAAAAAATTCCTTAAAATTCGAAGATAAAAATGACTTAGGCAAAATTTGACAAATTCTGCCCATATAGGAAATGATGCAGTCAGAAAATAAATCAATCTTCACTTTTTCTTGTTTGATAAACTGCCTGAATATTATAAAGTATAATTCGAAACGTCTGGGCTTCTGACTTGTTAATTATATTTGCACACGTATCACTTGTAGGTATATAGCCTCAAATAAGCAATAAAATTATTATTACTTGTCCGACAATGCTTCACGCGCTTCCTTTAGTAAATTATTATCAAGTAAACATGCGAAAGTGATTTCATATAGAAAATCTATTAATACAGTTTAATTCCAAGCTTTTTTACGTCATGATTTATTTTTCATGATATCGATTCGGTTTATTTAACCAGCCTTATTCATTGGTTCTTTTTCTGTTGGAAGGGCAAAGCTGCTGAGAAATCTTCAAAATTAAAAAGAAATGGGTAAGTGTACGGAATAATTTTTTATTTAATTATTATAAGAATAAAATAATCAATAATAATAACTCATTATTGTTATTGATATTGTATACACAATGATTGAAGAGATAGTTTTGTTTGGTCTAAAAAAAGGGATCATTCTCTGATGATAAGATTCAAGATGTTGAAACATGTGGGATTTCCCCAGTGGAATAATAAAATTTTTATACATAGTGGGAGAAATTATGTATAATTTTCATTTGTTTTATATAAAAAATGTATTAAGCAAATGAAAATTATATATAATATTTCCGGCAATGTATCATTTTTTCCGACGGGCTTGTGTAGATTAAAAAAATGGAGAGTAAAAATTAAAAAGAAACAAGTGTGAGGAATAGGGTGATCCAAAAAACTGAGTTTCGATTTTCTGGGATCACCCCCTTCCTAGTTTATTCGGTTTCGGAAAAAGATATTTCGAATTTTTTTTCATATCGGTCAATATGTGCCCCGGGTTATGAGCTCAGTTTTCGAAAAAAAGTACTCGTTGTTAACCTTTTGTAAATTAAAGTTTAGTCACTTCTTAAGGAATCTTCAAGAAATAATTTCAAACCAACATTTTCTTATTTTGATTTTTGATCCTTAAACCCCCTTGTATTGTGTACGTAAATTAAAAAAACAACAATTACAAGATATATTTGATTTTTTTCAACACGAACTATTTTTATTTGATAAGTGTCAAGTTCCCAAGTATTTTTTAACTTATTTTTAATTGCCTAAACAATCATTATTTGTTTAAACAATTTTTTCCCTGAAAATCGTGAAAAGTTTTTTTTCGGGATGAATGATACAGTTTGTGAATGTCAAGAGTAATTTTTCTCCTTTAACGTATTATTTCATTTAAACAATTTTCATTTGTAAAGCAATTTTTTCGACTCTAACTCAAGAATGTTATTATTTTCTGGAATTAGTAAAAAACTTGATGAATTTCGAGAGTAATATATTTTGTTGAGGATAGGTGGCATATAGTTAAACAATTTTCATTGGTTTAATCAATTTTTTTCCTTGGTCTTGAAAAGGTATTTTCTGGAATCAACGCCGCATTTGTTCAAACAGTTTTTTCCTCTGTAAACCCTAAAAAGTTAATATTTTCTTGAATTAATGACGCATTTAATAAATTTAAGTAGTAATATTTTTTTGAAAGACATTGTGCAATTATTTAAACAAACAACAATCACTAAGTTGCGCCTTTTCATAGGAAAGGTGGAGAAAATTCTAGTTTTTTCGAATATCTTACATTATGTCGCTTATCATTGTACCCGCGTTTTTTAAACCATAATCATTTTTTAAACAATTTTTTTCAATTATGTTATGGATAGTTATTTTTTCAGGTGATATTAAATATTTAAATAATTGCAAACTATCTTTCATAAAAAGTGCTTCTGTTAAGATTCATCAACTGCGTCATTAATTTAAGAAAATAATAACTTTTCACAATTTACAGGGGAAAACATTTTTTGTCCAAATGAAGATTGTTTAAGTAAGTGCCAAATATGCTAAGCAAAAAAAAATATTATTCTTAACATTCGTTAAGTGTGTCATTAATTCCAGAAAATACTAACTTTTCACGATTTATTGGAAAAAATGGTTTAAACTAATAATAATTGTTTAAACAATTGAAAATTAGTTAATACATACTTGGAAGCTTGTCACTTATCGAATAAAAACAATTCAAAAAAATTCTGTCTTTAGGATGAATTTGACATAAAACTGGTATTTTGCATTTTTGGGGCATTTTCCGGGCACAATACAAGGAGGTTGGGGGGCCAAAGTTGAAAGTTATTTGAGAGGAAATTATTCCTTGAAAATTTCTTAAGAAGTGACTAAACTTAAATTTACAAAAAGTTAATAACAAGTACTTCTTTTTCCATTTTTTTGAAAATTTATTTTTTGCTATGGAAAATTTCATGTTAATTTCAAAAGCCCAGGGACTCGGGTTAATATTGACCGATGTGAAAATAAAAAATAGGGAATTTCTTTTTCCTGAAAGCAATCAAATTGAGGGGGATTGATCATCAAAAAGAAAAAAGAAAATTCCAACAGGTAAAAATTTGGACCACCCTATTAAGGACGGTGCTTGCATTTTTTTATTTTTTCTATTTTTTCAGAATATTTTTTTCACAAAGAGCAGTTTTTGACTCATTTCAGTTGGTCATACTGGTTTCAATTTATTCATGATTATTGAATTTATCATTTAAAAATCAAACTTATTTTATTATGTATAAAATTTAATATTCAAAATTAAAATAATGTTACGCAATAATATTTTTGATTTCATTAGCTTTAAGTTGAATGATGCAATGGAGTATTTATTAACAAAGACCAGAAAATTGAAATAAAATATTGATACTTAATTCAAAATTGATATTAATTACAGAAATTTAATTTAATTTATAGATACTTACACAGTGGAGGGCATTGCTCAGAGAGCGATTGACGTAGCAGGTGAGTTATTCGAATTTTGGGTGTGAAAGATAAAAAACTATTAATTATTATTTTGTTGTTCAAGAATAATAAATAAGAAAATTTCTTACTATATTAATTACTCTTTTATTACTTTACCAGAAGTATGATTTACTGTAACAAATTGGCCCTTAGATATATTTTTAATTTTGGTATTTTTTACAGGATTTGGTAAATTCAACCTAAAAATTGCAGCACTTGGAGCTTTAATTTATTTCAATGTCGCGTTGAGTGTAATGAGTACGGGATTCGTATTGCCGGCAGCAGCGTGTGATTTCAAAATGACGACGATTGATAAAGGATATATTGTGGCGGCCCCTTTATTAGGTAAATTATAATTTACATTTATTTAATATTATTTAATATTTTAAACTAATGTAGCCGTTGGCTAAACACAGATATTTGAAAGTATAATAAAAATAATTAAAAATAAAACTCAATATGGAAGGTTTTAATTTCCTAAGATTTCTAATCGAAAATCATATTTTTAAATCGTATTTTCGACAAAATAGTTGAATTTTCAACCAAATAAATTTAATTTTAAAATAAGAAGAATGAATTTTCTATTAAGAAAGATGATTTTAAAAAAAAACCATTGAATTTTAGACCATAAAATATGACTTTAACAAAATAGTTGCATTTTCAACGTGATAATTAAACTTTTAACAAAATAGTTCAATTTTTAACCAAATAATTGCATTATTAACCTACAAAGATGCATTTTCAACCAAGTAATTGAATTTTTGATCCTCTGGGAAGAATTCTTAACAAAACGGTTCGATTTTCAATCATAGAAGATGAATTTCACAAAATAGTTGAATTTTCAACAAAATAATAATTAGAATTTCAAAAAAATAGTTGAATTTCTAACCAAACCGTTGAATTTTCAGCTAGAACAGATCATTTTTCTACAAAAAATAGTATAGTTAAATTTTCAGTTTGCAAAATTACTTTAAAAAAAAATTTAACCAAATAGTTCAATCTTCAACCAAATAGATGAAATTTGAACATGAAAGATTAATTTTCATCACAGAAAGACGAATTTTCAACAATAGAGTTAGGTTTTCAAATTAATCAATTTAATATTTTAGAAAAGAGTTGACTTTCAAAGCGGAAAAGATAAATTTTCAATAAGAAAGTTAATTGCATGTCTACTCAAAAAGACGATTTTTCAACCAAATACATGAATTTTCTACCCAATAGTTAAATTTTTCACTTATAAATGATATATTTTCAACCAAAAATAGAATAGTTTTTTCGGATCAAATTTGTTTATTAACACAAAATAACCAAAATAAATTTTTAACAGTGTAGTTCAACTTTCAACTGAGCAGTTTTATTTTCAACCAAAAAAGACGAATTTTTAACCAAATAGTTTAATTTCCAGCCAAGATGATAAATTTTCCACCAAGAAGATTAATGTTTCATTAAAAAAGACGAATCAAACAAAAATACATGAATTTTCAAAAAAATTCTTGAATTTTGAAGCCAAAAAGACGAATTATCTACAAAACTGTGGAATTTTCCACCGATAAATATGATTTTTCAACGAAAAAATTAATTTTCTATGAAAAAGTGAATTTACATCGAAATAGTTGAGTTTTCAAGAAAAAATACGATTTTTCGAAAAAGCATATACTTGATGTTTGAACAAAAAAATATTTGAATTTGAAATCAAAAATAGTTGAATTCAACCAAAAAAGTAGAATTTTCTATAAGAAAGACGAATTTTCAACAAAATACATGAATTTTCAACCAAATAGTTTAATTTTCAACTAAAAAAGATCAATTTTGAATTTAAAATAATTATTTGAATAATTAATTTTCAACCAAAAATGAAATAGTAAAATTTTCAGTTGAAGAAAATAATTGTGAGTAAAAAAAAAGTGAATTTCCAGTCAAAGAAATGAATTTTCAATAAAAAGGTTTAACATTTAATCAAATATTTGAATTTTCAACCAAAAAGATGATTTTTTAACCAAAAATATGATTTTTTAACCAAAAAGATTAATTTTTAACCAAAAAGTCGAATGATCAACAAAAGACATTAATTTTCAACCAAATAGTTGAATTTCCAATAAAAATAGGAAAATTTTCAACCACATAGTTTAATTCTTAACGAAGAAAGATAAATTTTCAACCAAAAATGGAATTGTTAAATTTACGGTTTAAAAGATAAACTTTCAACATAAAATGAAACAAATTTTCAACAAAATAGTTAATTTTTCAACCAAAGAGATGAATTTTAAACAACAAAAGTATTTTTTTATGAAAGTAGTTAAACTTTTATACAAGTGATTGAATGGTCGACCAAAAAATATAACTTTTTAACAAACTAGTTGCATCTTCAACAAAATAATTAGATTTTCAACCAAATAGTAGAATTTGTAACCAAACGAGATAAATTTCGAACCAAAAATATAATAGTAGATTTTTTAACTACAAAAAAAATTAACTTCAAGTCACAAATATTTTAATTGTTTTACTGTGTTCTATTAATTAAGTTAAAATTTAAGCGAAAGAACGAGAAAAAGGGAATATTTCGTGAAAACAAGAAAAAAAGTTACGCTTATCCGGAAAGGAATTTGGCTTAATAGTATAATAATGATAATACATATATAATTGAATGAGTCAAAAATGTACTATATTTTTAGGTTCATGCTTCGGACCACTTGTATGGGGATTTTTAGCTGACTTAAAAGGACGAAGAATGTCATTAATGTCAGCATTATTCATGCAGGGAAATAGTGAACTTTTAATGTCATTCACCCCAAATTATTGGTGCTTCCTGTTTTTGAAATTTCTCAGTGGCTTTGCGTAAGTTATAATGATATACTTAAATAAACATTAATAGAAAATCGCTCTTATCATCAAAGAAATAATTCTTTGCGAAAAGGAATTTGAACGGAATAATTCATACGTTTCTGGATAAATTTATTTTTATGATTATAATAAACATACTGAGTGTTTTAGTTTCTGATGTTTAATTTCTTATTACATTTTTAATTCAAATTCAATTAAACATTTTCAGTTCTATTGGTCAACTTTCCCTCCTATTTACTTATGTGGGGGAATTCCAAACCACTCAATATAGAAAAAAAATTCTATCATTTATGGATGCTGCCCTGATTGTAGGAATGATCACTGTTCCAGGTAAGAAATTAAAAAAAAAATTAATAAGTGTTTCTCAAAATTATATTGAATTAATTTTAGAAAGATGTTATTACCATTTAAAGATTTTAAAATCCGAGTTTTGAAATTTTTAATTAATACAAATCTCGATGTGAAAATGTTTACTTCGCACAAATCATTTTTGAAGAACAAGAAAAAATCTGCCTCGGCCTGGATTTGAACCGGGAACGCCACTATCCATGAGTGGAGCATTAACCAATTTCACCACCGAGTCCTCAGTAGATCTGTTCTTGTTCTTTATAGCTACATTTTAAAGATGCTAACATTTGAATTTCTAAAATATTAAAAATTGCGATGTTAAAAAGAAAACTCAGAAACTAAAAGAATATGATTTGTCCGAAGTAATCGTTTAAAAATCGAAATTTGAAATAATCAAAGCTCGGACATTAACATCTGTCGAGGCATCGGTGGTTTAATTGGTTAACGCTCCATTCATGTACTCGTATAGTGGCGTTCCCGGTTCAAATCCAGGCCGAGGCCAATTTTTTCTTGTTCGTCAAAAATTATTTGTCCGATGTAATTGTTTTAACATCGAAATTTTTGTTAATTCACAATTATATTTACATTTTTCTAAAAACTTTTATTTCAGTTGTGGCGTGGCTAATCGTTCCAATGGAATTTCAATTTCGAAATGAGTACCTTCTTTTCCGATCCTGGAATTTATTTGTCATGTTGTGCTCCATACCGGCTGTTTTAATTGCATTTTGGCTAATTTTTCTTCCGGAAACCCCGAAATATCTTGCAGAATCTGGTCAAAATTTCCAGTTACTTAACGTGCTTGGTGATATTTATGTGACGAATAGCAAGCAACCAGTTGAAACATATTTTGTAAGTGAACCGTGATTACAGATTTTATAAATAAGTAGCAACATTAAAAATATAAACAACTTTGAAATCCAATACCAAACAAATTAAAAAACATATTATGTTCAAAATTTGTTGAAACAATAATTATTCCATTATTAATATTTTTGAATTGAAAGCGTTGGAAATTAAAAAAAAAATATATTGAACGAGTTTTAAATAAAATCGTTCCAAATCAAACAATTTTATATCAGCGAAAATTTGGAAAAAGGACAATATTTCGGATGGAATGGAGAGGAATTAAACTTCTATTACTACTAAATAAAAGCGCTTCAAAATTAAATTAATTAAAATTGAAAATCTTAAAATCAGAAGCCCTCAGAATTGAAAAATTTCAGACTAACTTCTTTGAAAATTGGATAATTTCAATAGAAAGAAGTTGAAATAGTATCATTTCCAATTCAAAGCTTTCAAAATTGAATAATTTTATCTTGAATTGAAGAATCTCGAAATTTAATAACTTCAGATTGAAATTTCAAAAAAAGAACAATTTCAAAACGTTAAAAATTGAATGTTTCAAAGTCAAAGTTTCTGAAATTCTAGAATTTTAAATAACATTAAAATTGATAATACAAATTTTTCTAAAAACAAAAAATACATTTTTAATAAATTTCAATTATAAACCGTTCAAATTGAATTATTCTAAGACAACGATCAAAATAAAAATGAATTTTAAATGGGAAGCTTTAAAAATGAGTAAATTTCTGCTATAGAACGTCAAAAATTAAAAGAATCCGAACTTCATTTGAAACTGAAAAAAATAGTCACAAAGCATTGTGATAGTAAAACATTTTTATACCTAACCCCTTTATTAATTAAAATCGTTTGAAAATTAACAATTTTTAATTTGTTAATTATACTTTCAAACATTCAAAAATTTTAATTTTAATGACAAAATTAAAATTCATGAAAGGGAAAAATTGAAAATCTAGCATTCAAAATAAAAATTCAGAACTCTTAAATTGTAACAATTCAAAATTAAATAAATTATTCAGTTAATAAAGTTTAAATTTTAGATAGTTCAATTTTTATCTATTTTGAATTTAAACAGCACAATTTTAAACTTTTTAATCTTAACTCGTTTAATTTTTTACACTTAATTTGGAATTATTATTAATTCTTAAAAATTAAAATTAAAAAAAAAAAAAGAATACAAAAAAAGATTGTTATATATGTTCCCAATGTTTGAGATTGCACAACTTTAAGCCGTTCAATTCGAAATTGTTTTCTTAAGTTGAGTTTGAAATGTTCAATTCTTTTGAAAATTTGCAAATAATAACTTATTTATTTTTCAATGTCTAGTTCTGAAATCTACTCATTTTTAAGGCTTGAATTTGAGAAATTATAGTCTGACTAAAATTTAAACCAAACGATTTAGAATATTTAAATCTAAAACAACACGATTTTTAACTTTTTAATTGCAAATGATTTAATTTTTAACACTTCCTTTGTAACTATTATTCCTTCGGAAAAGTTTGCAAAATTTTAAAAAATGGGACACTTTTGTGATCGTACATTGAAAACTACAATAAAAAACAGTACAAAACAAGATTGCTATATATGTTCCCAATGTTTAAAACTGCACAAATTTATTTTAAATCTTTCAATTTTAAATTGTTTTTCTTAGTTCATTTTGAAATGTTCAATATTTCGGAACATTGAAAAATTAAAAATAATTTAATTTTCAATGCCTGGTTCAAAACTTCCCTCATTTTTGAGGCTAGAATTTGAGAAATATTGTCTGACCAAAATTGAAACCAACAAATTTAGGATATTTAGATCTAAAAGAACAAAATTTTTAACTTCTTAATTTAAAATCGTTTCATTTTTAACACATCATTTAAAATTATTATTTAATATTGAAATTTTCCAATCTAATAAAAAAATAATACGAAACAAAATCTTTATATATTATTTCAATGCTTGAAATTTCACAATTTTATTTTGAGTCTTTTAATTCGAAATTGTTCTTTTTAGTTCATTTGTAAATATTCGATTTTTTGGAACATTTTAAAATAAAAAATAATTCAAACTTTCAATGCCTATTTCTAAAATCTTCTCATTTTTGAGACTTGAAATTGGAAATTTTCTTTCTAAATTTGTCATTGTTTTGCATTTATTTCAAAATGGTTTTATTACAAATCCTTTTAAGGCCATGTTACTTACGTTCACACGAAACGCGATATCGAGTTGAAAATTTGGGATAATAAATAAGAAGCGCTAAGAAAGGCGGCTCTGGTTCTAAATTTTAATAATCATGAAAAAAGCAAAAAAAAATTATTTACAAAAAAAACTTTTTTCATAATTATAAAAATTT
>CAKNYM010052110.1:67203-108363 GCA_932195095.1 Andricus curvator
ACACACACACACACACACACACACACACACACACACACACACACACATGTATGTATGTATGTATGTATGTATGTATGTATGTATGTATGTATGCGTATGAGTGAACACAGAAGTTAGTGTAATGCATATATATGAGTTGAAGTTTTGACATTGCAAAATTCTTTGTATATCATTGACTCATTTATAATCGCTTAGTGTACGTGCCGCACGTGCCACACACTTGCAGAGCTAGTAACACGATACTAATTTTGTTCACTGTCGGAATCGCTCAATTATCCGTGAAACATATAATTTCAGATTAACGTAAACGCTGTTGATTCCAATTTAATAAATAATCTGACATATTCTTCGCCTAAAAAATTTAAAACATACGCACACAACAATTTTCTGCATAATAATTGAGGGAGATACGTTCTCTGCCTTCTTTTAAGATCTAAAAATAAAAGACCTTTTCATCAAACTTTAACTTAGAAATTATTCAACAGTAGTTACAATAATTTTTTCATAGTATAGCTAAATTTTTAACCAAAAACGGAACAGCTAAATTTTTAATTGAAAAAATTAACTTTCAACTAAAGAAAAAGACGAATTTTCAACAAAATTAATTAAATTTTCCATCAAAGAGATGATGATGCATCTCCACAAAAAAATGAATTTTTAACAAATGAGTGCAACTTGCTACAAACAAGTTTCAACTTTCTATAAAGAAATTTAAATTTTTAACTAAAAATTGAATAGTTAAATTTTCAATTGAAAAAATTAATTTTCAGCTAATAATAAAGACAAAATTTCAACGAAATAGTTCAATTTTCAACTAGAGATAAGTTTTTAATTAAAATGATGCATCTCCAGCCAAAATATGGATTTTAAACAAAGTAGTTCAACTTTCAAACAATTAGTTGAATTTGCAACTAAGAAAGATACATTTTTAACAAAAATGGAATAGTTGAAATTTCAGTTAAATAACAAAATTTAAAAAAAAACGAATTTCCGACAATATAGTTTAATTTTCTAGAAAAATAGTTGAATATTCAAGCAAATAGTTAAATTTTCAATCAAATGGTTAAATTTCCAACCAAAAACATGAATTTTTAACCAAGATTAATTTTCTGCCGAAGAGTACGAATTTTTGACCAAATAGCTGAATTTTCAACTAAAAAAGATCACTTATCAACTAAAAATTAAATAGTCAAATTTTCAATTGAAAAAATTAATTCAAGCCATACTATGTAATATACTCACACTACAATTTTCTGCAAGATTAAGACAGATTCGTTCTCTGTCTTTTTCTAAAATCTAGAAAAAATACCTTTTCATCAGACTTCCACTAAAAATTATTCAACAGTAGTTAAAATTTTTTTATTGTATCTTAATTGATAATTGATTAATTAGTTTTAATCAATTTCTCTCAAAACAGGAGATGTAGACCGATTTTTCACATTTTTTAAAACAAAATTAATGTAGTTACACCATATTGAATTCAATTTGAAACGCTCTAAATTCCTATAAGATTTCAAGTAGAAATATATTTAATTTTTAGCAGAGAAATTGAATTTTCAATCAAAAGGATGAGTTTTCAATGTAGAATATTAATTTTCTACCAAAAAAACAAATTTCCAAAAAAATAGTGCAATTTTTCACCAAAATAGTTCAATTTTCAGCCAAAAAGATACATTTTTAAGCAAGAAGATTAATTTTCTACCATAAAACATGAATTTTCAACCAAATAGTTGAATTTCCAACTAGAAAACATCAATCTTCAATTGAAAATATCATTCTCACAAAGAAACGTGATTTTTCCAAAAAATATCTAAATTGTTAACCAAAGACATGTATGTTCAAATAAAATGATGAATCTTCAACCGAAGAAATTAATTTTCAGAAAAGAGTTGAACTTACAACCAAATAGTTGAATTTTCAACGACAAAAGATGAACTTTTAACAAAAAATGGAATAGTTAATTTTTCAATTAAAAGAATTAATGTTTAATCAAAGAGAAAGACGAATATTCAACAAAATAGTTAGATTTTCCACCAAAGAGATGATGATGCATCTCCAGCCAAAAAATGATTTTTTAACAGATAAGTTCAACTTTCAAACAAGTAGTTGAATTTTCAACCAAAAAGATTACTTTTCTACCAACAAAGACACATTTAAAAAAAAATACATGAATTTTCAATCAAATAGTTGAATTTCAAACTAAAAATAATAAATTTACAATAATACATGAAAAAGCTAATTTTCAAACAAATTTTTGAATTTGAAACAAACTAGTTACATTCTTGATCAAGTAACAAAAGTTTGTAACCATACAAATATAATT
Organism: Andricus curvator; assembly: GCA_932195095.1. NCBI lineage: Eukaryota > Metazoa > Arthropoda > Insecta > Hymenoptera > Cynipidae > Andricus > Andricus curvator. The sequence goes on from CAKNYM010052110.1 coordinate 69,527, forward strand.
GTAGACTTTTAAGCTCGATAAAATAAATTTTCAACAACAAAATTAATTGCCAACCAAGAAAGATGACTTTTCAACGAAAAAAGATGAATTTTCAAACCAAAAAGACGAATTCCCAATAAAATAGTACGTTTTTAAACAAATAGTTCAAATGTCAATCAAATAGTAGAATTTTCTATTATAATAATAATAAATAATAGTTGAATTCTCAACCCAGAAAATATAAATTTTAAACAAAAAAGTCAATTCTCATAAAAAAAGTTAATTTTCAACCAAAAAGGATGATCTTTTAACAAAATTGTTGAATATTTAACAAAATATATAAATTTACAAGCAAATAATGAACATTTTTAACCATATAAATATAATTCTAGTTTTTTAAAACCAAACACATAAATTTTCTACAATGAAATTAATTGACAACCAAGAAACATGATTCTTGAACAAGAAGATGCATTTTCAATCTAAATGGTAGAATTTTCAAACAAAAAAGATTATATTTCAATCAAAAGCAGTTGCATTTTCAAACAAATAGTTGAACTTTTAAGCCAAAAAAAACCAATTTTTTAGGGCACAGTTGAATTAAAAAAAAAGTTTATTTTCAACCAAAAAGATGATATTTCTACCAAAAAGATAAATTTTAAATCAGTGAGGACGAATTTCAGATCCAAAAAGACGAATGTTCTACAAAACAGATGAATTTTTAATGATTAAAGATGCCTTTTAACAAAAAAAGTTGATTTTGAACCAAGAAATATGAAGTTTCAACTAAAAAGATGAACTTTCTGCTGAAAAAGATAAATTTTAAATGAATAAGAACGAATTTTCCATCCAAAAAGACGAATGTTCAACAAAACAGTTGAATTTTTGACCAAAAAACATGACTTTTTAACCAAATAGTTGATTGTTCAAAAAAAAAAATTTAATGTTGAACCGAATACTAGCATTTTTAACCAAAAGATATGAATTCTGTGCTAAAAATATAATAGTAGACTTTCCAACCGGAAAGAATTAACTTTCAACCAAAAATAATATAATATAATAATAATTATATGTAATAATATTCAAACAAATTCTATCTTTAATATAGGGTCAAACAAATGTTTGCTTGATTCAAGCAAACATTTTTCTGAGAGTATTAGGTTCTATTAATTGCAAAAAAAAAACGAGAAAAGGGGGTAATGGGGAAGTTTCTTGAAAACAGAGAAAACAGAGGATTTAAAAAAAAGGGGGAACAGGAAAATAGGGGAAAGAGTATGTGAAGTCTGAAATTCGTATCTTCGCTCGCAAGTTTGAGCGCGCCTACACTATCAGGGATAATCGAAGTATCCTTTCGGGATGGTAAATACGATCATCTTGTTCACACTCATTTCGACCATCTACGGAAGAGCAAATGACCCATCGCGGAGGGCCAACCTGATTAGTTACCGTTGGCGTGTTTATTTAAAATGAATAAATGTGCAAGTCAAATGTTCACAATGAATAATAAATGTGAAGTTCATTAGAATATTAGGAATTATTGTGAATTCATATTTAAGATGAAAAATATATTCCCTTCTTTGAAAATTAAAATCTATCATTTATTTTTAAGAAAAAAATGTAATAAATAATTAAAATTTTACTTAAGAAGTCCTTATTGTGAGCAAAGAATTATTTTAAATAACTTTACTCTTATTATTTGCTGTTTAAAATTGCTTTTCACATTTCGTCATTTCAAATTAGCGCGCCAACCTCAACCAATCCGGTTGTCGCTGCGATGGATGCAGTGTGAAAGACTGAAAGGATACGATAGTTGGTAGCACCGTGGTTCTGAGCAATTTCGGAGTGAGTGAATGTCATTGAGCCGTTCAGCGTCACATTTGCTAATTTATTGAACTTAAACATATCTGTAACAAGTTTAAACTGCTTTTTGATATTTCGAATATGCGTGGAGAGTGAAGTGTATAAGAGAGAACGTCAAATTTGATGCTTCCAAGGGATTTAGGATAAAGGCGTAACTGGACGTTCAGCTATCAATTTGTTGTCACCGTGTCGTTTCAAACTGAAAACGTGCAAAAAATTTCAGCATTCATTGATGATGCAGAAAGTAACAAGATGTGGGATATTGGTTTCTCCCAAAAATATATTGTCAATATGAACTGTTTTTGCATATCAAATTATGTCTCATACACCTCACTCTGCACAAAGAATAAAAAATGCTTTCAGAATTCATGTATTTCATATAAATTTTCAGGTTTTATAGGTTCCACTTAATTTTATAATCCCCAGTCTCTTATAAGAGAGAGACTGGAATAAGTAGGAAAAGGACAACAAATATAGAAAATGTAGAATAATCAAATCGACCCCCTAAGATGGCCAGGGCGACTGTCCGAGGAGGTCAAGTCGACTATCTGATATGACCAAATCAACCTTCTATGATGGGCGATTCGACCCTTTATAATGATCAGTTCCGCCATCTCTCATGATCGGTTCGACTCTCTATGACGCTTGAGTCGACCGCCCGAGATGACCAAGTCGAAACTCTGAGATGATCGATTTGAACCTCTTGTTTTAATCTTCTAGAGATAGTCGCTTTAGCGATCTTCAAGGGCTGTCCTATAGTTGACCCTGCAATATAGTCTGTCTGCACATCTAGATGGCCAAAATGACCTTCCATTTTTCTCCGTGTAGGGCGCGCGACTGTTGGTTCTCGCGCTTCGCGCTCGATAATGTATTTACCTCGCGTTACGCGCTTGGTCTTTGTATTTCCTAAACACAGAACATTTGAAATTAAAGGTCAAAGCATCGACAACTGTGATTGGGTGATTGTGAATTCTCTTTTGTTAAAGCTCCTTCGGCTTTAACGAACACATTCTCATCACGAAAATTGTATTGCAACTTGTGTCGTTTTTCCATAAATTTAATTTGTTTATTTTCAATGTTATTTTTTACGATTTAAACTAAAAATACGCATCCTAGCGTAGAGTGGTTTCGAACAAATTTTGAGATATAATAATTATGATGTTAAAATTTTTTAGTCTACTGGTCGTTTCAATATTTTTAAAATATTGATACTTAAATTGTGAAAAAAATTCTCTCTAGCTCCGGTGGGATTCGAACACCACGTCATTCAGATTTCCGGTCCGATGCTCTTGACCACTAAGCTACAGAGAGACGAGATAATTTTCTTCACAATATTTAAGTATCAATATTTTTAAAATATTGAAACGACCAGTAGACTAAAAAATTTTAACATCATAATTATTACGTATTACCCTGGTCAAAAACCTTAACATCAAAATTTAATTTATTTTAGATATAATTTAGGGGAAAAATTTTGTTATATAAAATGTTATTGTATAGTTTGTGTCGTTTTTCCAAAGAGCTGATTTTGTGATTTTTAATGTATTTTTATAACATGAGCTCATCACATATTTGTAGATTTTTTTGGTTGAACAACTTTTGTGTTTTTATTTTTTTTCGTCTCTTGTCTCGTTTTTCCAAAAATTTAATTTTTTTATTTCTTATATTATTTCTTACGATTGAAAGGAAATCTACTCGTCCTTTATAAAAATCATAAATAACGAATTTGTAGATCCTTTTTGGGTTAACAACTTTTGTCTCATTGTTTTTTTCGTTGTTTGTGTCGTTTGTCCATAAATTTTTTTTTTAAATTTGTAATGTTGTTTTTACGAATAAAACAAAAACTACGCGTCCTATTAAAAAGTTATTCATAACAAATTTGTAGATCTTTTTTGGATGCACAATTTTTGTCTTCCATTTATTTTTTGTATCTTGCATAGTTTGACCGCAAAATGGAAATTTTGATTTTTCATTATTTTTTTGTGCGATCAAAATTTGAATTTCTTTCAAAAAGCCACGTTTTTCTTTTCTTGACTTTTTTCCATATAGTACGTTGTTTGGCTTAAAATGTTCATTTTCGTTTGTTTGTTTGGATTTTGGAAATGCTATAACTCTGATAATTGGTTTTTTATCAAAAAAAGTTAGAATAAATCGTTTGTCTTTCTACGGACTACAAATAGCCGTACATAAAATTTTTTAATCTTGAAAAAAGTGGTCTGAAAAATTTTGAAAATGCTCTAACTTTTTGAATTTTCGTCCAAAATGGCTGGCTGACGAACTTGACATTCAGTTTAGGACACTTGAAGATAACACCAAAGGCCAATCTGATCAGTCAATGTTTTCGAAAGTGATCGTGCTGACAGACTAAAAATCTACAGACACACATCCAGACACAGGCACACATCCAGACACTTAGCCAGACACATTCGCGAAAACCTGTTTTTCGGGTCCAGAAGTTCTCAAAACGTGGACATTTGACAAAACGGTGGGGGGGGGGCAAATTTTACACAATTATAATACCTTCTCTAATAAAAATGTAATTAAATAAATTAAGATAGCAAATGGCATATATAATTATCTATTGCGATAATTCGCCACAAAGGTGAAACTATCCGTAGAGGACGATATATATAATATACCTATCCGCAGTTAAAAAATCGCTAAACTTCTAGTATGTAAATTGCATATCCCTCACTTTACTTCGTGGTTGCAACTTTTGCTTTTATGACAGTATCATAGTCACCAGGTGTTTTTATAAACCGGTCGAAACAGTGATCCATAATTTATTATCATCCCACAACACCTTTTTAATTTTACGATTATTCTAACTGTAATTGACATGCGCATTCTGCATTAACAAATACTTCAAATCTTAAAAACAGTGCTAAAAATTTAACAATTTCAACATTGTCTTTAAATTCAATGAATCTTAAGATATCTGCACAAAAAAGTGGAACATGTGCGTATTTGGATTCAACCAAAAATTTTCGATAAATCTGTCAAATATTTGCTGAAATTTTACGAATCATGTATCATCTAATTATTTCTCTTTTTGGGAATACCACTATCGTGTTGAATCATGAAAAATTTTTTTAACATTTTAGTTTTTCCCCTTAAATTTGCATCGACATTGTTATCACCATGCCTGAAACATTTATTATCTGATACACACTCTCCTTATGTTGTCGTGCACTTTGTTCAACATTCAAGCTGCACGTGGATACTCGATAAAAACCAGTGATCTAATTTTTCAATAAATAATGAATATCAAAAGCATAAAACTGTCACTATTTGAATTTATTGCATTATATAAAAAGAGTCACAGTGAGCATACTTTTGATATCAGACTTAAAAGCACGATATGATTTTTTTCGAGCGATTGACATTGCCCCCGTAATTTCTCCGTTGAAAGTAAAAAAAAATTATTTCTTGAACGTCTGGGATCCTTAGCAGTTTCAAAGACGTTGTAAAGACGATCACATGCTATCAGAGATACGCAAACGATAAGTGCAAAACATGGCCATTTGAGCTTTGTGAAGTGAAGGAGAACCATGTCTCGCAACAGTTGTAATAAAATTTCGGATTGTTCTCAAGAATTATTTCGAAATGATCAACATAGAAATTTAGCTGAAAGTGATTCCGAATGTGCATCGTTTTGCGACGATGATTTAGAAGGTCAGTAAACGTTTTGCGCGTGCGAATACAATAAATATCAAATAATATGCAAAGTGGCTTCTCGAATTACTCGCAGTCTCGTTAAACCAGCTAATACCACTTCAAGTCGGATATTCAAATTCAAGGAAAACATGTTCCAATTAGTTTGTGCAAAAGTGTCTTTTTTTTAATCATATCATTATTCGCGTCATTTTATGCGCTTTTAAAAATGTGCCAAATTCCACAAGCTACCTTCAGTTTCATCGTGCCAATTTAATAATGTTGAAAAATCGCGATTTCTGTTGTATTTTGGATAAGACGGTTCCTTTCGAGAATATGGTGAAGCTAAATTTAGAAATTGAAAAATTTTCAATAGAAATGTATTATGCGACAACTGTTCTGTGACAAGTAATAAAATTGATTGAAATGAAGAGGGCCTTCATTGAGGCCGAAACGTAAACAATCAATTAACCTATTAGATGGCCTATAAGGGATCCACATAGAATGGCACGCGCATAAAATTCGACAAATGAATTTTAAATTAATCAATTTAATTTTTTTTCCAGTTCTTCGTTTCACTTATCCGAATGTCCTTCTAGTTTCATAAAAACAACTCGTAAATCAATTCAGATTAGGGAAAGCCAAATGACTTTTAGATTACTCTTTTAAATCATACTTCTCGATTAATCTCGATCTATATGCATGCAATTTAATTCAGTTTCCCTAATTCGTTTCATCATACTTTTCAAAATTTTGGTTATAGGATTTTGCTCATTTATCTTTTTATGAATATTGGTATGCTTCATGAAATCTTCTTGCAGATTTTTTAAGGACTCGGAAATTTTTTTCATTTTGCATGAAAATGGTTTTTTATCTTGTAGAATACAGCAAATTCCTTATCAAGGTGCCATGTGACCTCTCAAATTTGCTCATTATATAAAGAAGAATTGAAGGCGGGTACTAACACGCTTGAAGTTGTGATTGATAAATAATTTCTACTATTAAAAAAACAATTTTAAGGAATATTTTATCTACAATTGAAAAATAATGTTTTCAAAAAATGGAAAAATCGATAAATGCTTCTAAAATTAGAATCTGTGGTACCCTATTTTTGATATTTAATTGAAGAAAAAAGAACACATTTTTTACCTAATAACTAACATGTAACAAAGTTTTCACATCATTGAGCTTTTAATACAAAATTTACTTAAAATTTCGAAAAATAAGTTTTTTTAAGAATTTTGAATGGTTTCAAGAAAATAAAAATATTTTCTTAATATTCCTGAGAAAATTCGAAATAATTTTTTATTTTTAAAAATTCATTTTTAGAAAAAATTAAAAAAAATTTTTGAAGATTTCGAATGAAAAATTTAAAAGCTTTTTAAGAATTTTGAAAGTTTGCAAGAGAATACTACAAATTTGTTAAGATTTCTGGGAAAATTTTAAATGATTCGTTATTGCATAAAATGATAATTAAGTGATCATTTGAAAAGATTTCCAAAATTGTCGAAAAAATATCTAGAAGATTTCAAGGCAATTTTTTTAATTTTGAAAAATTTAGTTTTTTTTTTTTATATAAACACAATTTGCTCAAAATTTCGAAAAACAATCTTTTTAAGAATTTTGAAAGGATTCAAGAGATATTAAAAAAATTCTCTTAAGATTCGTGGGAAATTTTTAAATGATTTTTTATTTAAAAAAATGAATTTTAAGAGAAAATTAAAACAGATTTCAATTCTGATGATTTCCTACAATTTTGAAAAAGAGTGTAGAAGATTTTAAAGCAAAACTTTTCAATTTTACAAGATTGCAAAATTTTAGACCAAATTTGAGTAAGTTTAAGAGATATTTAGAAGTTTTTCAAACATTCAAAAATAATTTTTGATTAAGAAAGATTTCAAAAAATTTTAAACGTACATTTGTGAAGATTTAAAAGAAAAATTATAAGATTTTGAAGAATTTGGACAGTTTTCAAGAGAATATGAAAATTTCTTAAGATTCCTGGGGATTTTTTAATGATTTTTTATTTCAAAAAATTAATATTAAGAGATTATTTAAAAAGATTTGTAAAATTGTCGAAAGGTATCTGGGAGATTTCGAGTCAAGTTTTCTAATTTTGAAAGATTTTTCAAACATTTTAGGAAAAATGCGCGAATCATTTAAAAAGATATTTAGAAGTTTTGAAAAAATTTGAAAAGTAATTTGAATTTGAACAAATCTCAAAAAATTTCTATCAATATGTAGATTTTTGTAGATATTGAAATAAAATTTTGAAGCTTTTTAAGGAATTTGAAAGGTTTCAAGATAATAATATATTCAGGAATTTCAAAAGTTTTGAAGAGATTAAAAAGATTTTAAAACTGTGAAGGATTTTAGTAAATATGAGAAAACATAGTTTTTAATGCCTTCCAAACTTCCACAAGTACTAAAAATCTTTCAAACTGAATCGAATTTTTCCTAAACTTTTGCAAAATCTCCAGATATTTTTTCAGAATATCTGAAATCGTCTATAATCTTTCAGAATTTTCTTAAGAATTCTAGGAAAATTAAATTTTTTATGTAATCTTAAAAAGAAATAAACAAAGAAAATATTAATTCGAAAATTTTATTTCGTATTCAAAATTATTTTTCCCCTCAAATTATAAATTGGTTAATTTTTTTTCATTCTTGACTGAAGAATCTTTTTTGGTTCAAAAATTTAACTAATTTGTTGAAAATTCGTATTTTTAGTTGAATTCAACTATTTTCTATTTAAAATTGAAATATATTTATTTTGAAATATCAACTGTTACAGTTTGCGCTGAGAATTTATCTTTTTTGGTTGAAAATTGATTTTTTGTTGAAATTTTGATTTTAAATATCTGAAATATTCAAAAATCTTTTTGAATTTTCTCAACAATCTTTGGAAGATTATATTTATAGGGTCGACTGAAAAATCCAGAAAAATAAAATATTTGAAATATAAAATTCCCGAAATTATAAAATTGCTGAAATATGAAAATTCTGAATTGGAAAATTCCAGAACAGTTGATAATATTACCGACTTTGAAAATTCACGCATAATAAAATTCCCGACAACTTATAATTTTACCGAATTTGAAAATTTTCGAATAATAAAACTTGCGACAGAAAATTGCCGAATTTTAAAATATCCGACACTGCCAAATTCCCGACACTAGAAAATTCCCGAATTTGAATGATTAAACAATTATTTTTGATCAATATTGTTTAATAATTACAAATACAATAATGGAATATTTTGATCAAAAAATTTTTGGTATAATATTCAATGTATTTTTTAAAACTATTGTTTAAATTAAAAATAAGACTAATTTTACCAAAATTCTGAATAAAAGTTTTTTTGTTGAAAATGTACGTAGTAGATTTAAAAAAATTATTGCTCTTGTAATAAAAATCTTTTTCTTGTATCGTTATTTTGCATTGAGAAATATATATTTTTAATTATAGTTATTTCAAATTTAAACAATAATATAGTCTCGTGAATTTCGCAGTATCGGACATTTTATACTTCGGCCATTTTCTATCTTAAATTTTATTATTCGTCAATTTTCAAATTCGGTAATATTATAAACAGTCGGGAATTTTATTATTCGAGAATTTTCCAAGTCGGGATTCTTATATTTCGGCATTTTTATAATTTCGGGAATTTCCTATTTCGAATATTTTATTTTTCGGGAACTTTACAGTGTCAAGATTTTTATTTTTCGGGGGTTTTCAGTCATCCCTATTTATATAACTTCATAAACAAATAAAGTTAAATAATAAATAGTTCTTCAAAATTGTTTTTAACATGAACAATTATTTTTCCCCTCAAATCGAAAAATGTTTGGAAAAAACTATTTTTTAATTGTAGGACAAGAATTGTTTACATTTTTTTCAAATAGTAGAAATTTTGTTTAATAGTGTAGATATTATTTGCTGAAAGTTTCTCCATTGAAAAAAAATATATTTAAATTTATCCTCCTTATCTCAACTTTATGAGAAAATCTCAACTTTAATGGTGTAATACCCATCCAAGTCGGGATTCTTATATTTCGGCATTTTTATAATTTCGGGAATTTCCTATTTCGAATATTTTATTTTTCGGGAACTTTACAGTGTCAAGATTTTTATTTTTCGGGAGTTTTCAGTCATCCCTATTTATATAACTTCATAAACAAATAAAGTTAAATAATAAATAGTTCTTCAAAATTGTTTTTAACATGAACAATTATTTTTCCCCTCAAATCGAAAAATGTTTGGAAAAAACTATTTTTTAATTGTAGGACAAGAATTGTTTACATTTTTTTTCAAATAGTAGAAATTTTCGTCAATAGTGTAAGTAATATTTTCTGAAAGTTTCTCAATTAAACAAAAATTATATTTAAATTTATCCTCCTTATCTCAACTTTATCAGAAAATCTCAACTTTAAGGGTGTAATATCCATCCTAAAAATTTCTCAAAAAAAAAAAAAAAATATCCGATCCAAGTTTTTAGAAAATCTTTAAAAAATTATTTCATGAGGCACCCTAATATACGATATTTGTGAAAATATCTCAGAAAATGTCTTACCCTAAGAGACTTGGACTAGTGTTATGCCTTCAAGTATTTATGAAGTTCAAGTAACAAATAAGGAAGTAGCATAAAACCTCTGACGCAATATTTGCTCGCTAAAAGAATAACTCGAAATTAGCAAGATAACAGTTTAAAAATAGTTTACCTATTTGAAAGAATTCTTTTACAAAAAAAAAACTTCGTGGACATTTTATTTAAACCTTAATTTACATATTACAAATTTATATGTAAAATATATATAATTTTGTATGGATAATTTTTTGATGATCCCAGAAACTTATTAGCAATCCTAAAGAATGTACTATTCTATGGAATTTTCTATTTTATTTTTTGAAATAATAATGTTTTTCAGAGTCACAAACAGAGGAATCAGTAGCTCAAAATGCCATCGAGGCGACAGGTATGATCCAAAAATATTTTCCAAAAATAGACATTTTATTATTAAGAATTCAATCAGTTAATTTTCATATAATTTGATACGTAATCAATCATCAGTAATTTCATAACACGGTAAATTTAAAGTTTGAAAACTGAAACTTACAAATTAAAAATTTTGATAGGAAAAGTAATGTTTACGATTTTTTTAGGTTTTGGTAAATTCAATTGGAAAATATCGATATTGGGTGCCTTAATATTTATGAATGCTGCAATTAGTATAAGCAGCGCTAGTTTTATTATTCCTGCGGCAGTATGTGATTTCCAGTTAAAAACTGTTGATAAGGGGAGAATTGTAATTTTTCCTTTGCTCGGTAAGTTATCTAATATTTTATCTATTCACTATTTCTTATCAGTTTCTAACCACTTTACTTTATCAGAGAAGTAATAAATTCTTAAGAAAATGTTGATAAGAAGTTAATAAGAAATTAATTATCAAAAGAAAGTTAATAACAAATTAGAAATAAAAATTGCAATGATATAATGAATAGAAAATTAAAAATATTTTCAGGAACATGTTTTGGCTGTTTAATATGGGGATTCATAGCAGATTTGAAGGGTCGAAAAAAGGCCTTAATAATGACTTTACTTCTTCAAGGAATATCCGAAGCTCTTGCTTCTTTTATAAGAAATTACTGGATATTCTTATTTTTCAAGTTCTTGAGTGGTGTCGCGTAAGTATAAAAGTTCCTACAAATTACTCATTTTATCTAATAACAATTTTTCTTTTTTTGATTAGGGTGGTCCAAAAAGGCCTCAAAATGTTTAAGTTAAAAACTGCCAAAAAGTAAAAAAATGAGCATGCATCTTTAAATGAATTTTTTATTGGTAGGAACAAATGAATCAGAAATTATTTCATCCATCATTCAGGACATTTATTATAGCTATGAGAAAAAATGCAAATAAATTTTTTTTTTAGTTTTTGACGTCCATAGGCAGCTGAAAAGTATTGCTTTTTTTAGAGATTCTCAAACTTCATGATTTTGTTTAGCATAATACTGCTAACAGACCATTTTTCTCGGTTCCTGATGTACTAAAAAATGACTACAATTTCAAAATGTTTTAAACGAAAGAGATAATCAGCCTAAAAATCCTCTTTTTTTTATTTTACTAAAAAATTGATATTTTTTGCTCCTTGCAGGTCCCAACAAATTTGTAAAATTTTATTAAGCATAGATTTAATTTTTTATTTCAAAGGATTTTACAGATTTTAGAATATTTTCAAAAATTCAAAGGAACTTTCAAGAGATTTAAAAAGATTCAAGGTTTTTTAAACGATTTTAAGGGATTTCAAAAGATTTTAAAGGATTTGAAATAATTTAGGGTAATTGAAAAGATTCCAAGGCATTTTCAAGTGATTTGAAAATGTTTAAGCAATCTTCAAGGATTAAAATGGTTTTAAGGGATTTAGAAGCTCTCAAGACATTTTAATAAATTTGCAAAAGAATTTATTAACAAGAATTGAGGGACTTCGAAGAGTTTTAAAGATTTTCAAATATTTTAAGGTATTTTCAAAGATTTTAGGATATTTAAAAAAAAATCCCAGGAATTTTCAATTGATTTAAAGAAGTTGAAAGGATTTAAAAGAATATTGAAAATCGTAAGAAATTTTAAATTGATTTTCATTTGAATTTTTAACTTTAATTTTTTTATTAAAATTTTTCAATTTAAATTTTCCATTGGGAAATTTCCAAAAAATAAAACTCCCAAACAGTTTATAATATTACCGAATTTTACATTTCCGAATTGAAAAATATCCGCACTAAGAAAATACCCGAATTATAAAATTCCCGTATTTAAACAATTGAAAAAATTGTTCTCAAAAAAATATTATTCACTTGTTAGAAACACAGTAATCGAATATTTTCATCAAAGAAACATTTTTTGTAATGTCTAAAGTTTTTTAAAATTATTTTTTGAATTTAAAATGACAATAATTGAAAAAATATACTTCCGGATGAAAATTTTTCTTTGAAAATGTGCATAGTATTTTGAAAAATTACCAAATACGTTCTCGAAAATCGAAATAAATAAAAAATGAATTTCGAGATAAATCAGTGCTGAATTGAATCCTGCGAAGATTTTTTGGAAAATGTTATTAAGTACAAAGAAAATTTCGGGAGAAATTTTCTTTTTTTTCAAGGCGCACATCGTTTAAAATTGATTTTTTAATACCATTTTTATACAATTATTGTTATCTTAAATTAAACAACGATAGCGATGATTCAGGAATTTTCAAATTCGGTAATATTATAAACTTGGGATTTTTGTATTTCGGCAATTTTATTGTTATTAAATTACCGTAATTTAAAAATCCCTACTTGGGAATTTCTAGAATAATAAAATTCTCCAACAATTTATATTACTAGCGAATTTGGAAATTCCCGAATAATAAAATTCCGGATAGTTTATAATATTACCGAATTTAAAAATTCCCGAATAATAAGATTTTCAACAGAAAATTGTCAAATTATAAAATATTCGTTACTGTAAAATTCGTGACACTAGAAAATTATCGAATTCAAATAATTATAAAAATAGTTTTTTAAGAAATCATATTTGTTCCTTAAAAAATACAATAATGAAATATTTTCATAAAAAAATTTTTTGGTTGTTCAATGTATTTTTTAGAATTATTGTTTGCAATTGAAATAAAAAAACTGGAAAAAAATATTTGGGACGACTGACAAATCCCGAATCATAAAATTCTCAAATAATAAAATTCCCGAATAATAAAATTCCCGAATAATAAAATTCCCAAATTGGAAAATTTCCGAATAATAAGGGACGACTGAAAAATCCCGAATGATAAAATTTTCGAATAATAATATTCCCAATTTGGGAAATTGTCGATTAATAAAATTCCCTAATAATAAAATAAAAAATAAATAAATTCCCGAATTGGAAGATTTGCGAATAATAAGGGACGACTGAAAAATCCCAAAAAATAAAATTCCCGACACTGTAAAATTCCCAAATAATAAAATTCTCAAATAATAAAATTCCCGAATAATAAAATTTCCGAACAGTTTATAATATTACCGAATTGGGAAATTCCCGAATAATAAAATTCCCCACAGAAAATTGCCGAATTATAAAATATCCGAACTAGAAAATTCCCGGATTTAAACAATTAAATTCTTTTAAATAAATATTATTTATTTATTAAAAATACAATAATAAAATATTTTTATAAAAAAAAATATTTTTAATGTTAAAGGTTTGTGAAATTAATGTTTGAATTGAAAATAACAATATTTGAAAATAACTTTTATCCACAAATATATATTTTTTAAATTATTATTTTTAATTCAAACAATAATTTTACAAACTTGAAACATTGCAAATAATTTTTTATTTGGGAATTTTCCAATTGGGGAGTTCTATTATTCGGGAATTTAATTATTTGGGAATTTTATAATTCGAGAATTTTATTATTCAGGAAATTTCTAAAATTTTCTAAAAATAACAATTTTCAATAACTATTTATTTGTTGAAAAATAATCTAAAATTTTACAAAACTGTTAAATTTGTTAAACCGAAAATATGAGTTTTCAACGAAAGAAATGAATTGTCTACCAAAAAAGATTATTTTTTAACGATCTCGAATTAGAAAAATTCCGAATAATAAGGGAAGGTTAAAAAATCCTAAAAAAAAAATAAAATTCCCGACACTGTAAAATTGTTGAATAATAAAATTCCCGAATTGGAAAATTTCCGAATAATAAGGGACGACTGAAAAATCCCAAAAATTAAAATTTCAAACACTTTAAAATTCCCGAATGATAAAATTCCAAATTAATAAACTTCCCGAATAATAAAATTCCCGAATAATAAAATTTCCGAATAATAAAATTCCCAAATGATAAAGTTCCCGAATAATAAGATTCCCAGATTGGAAAATTTCCAAAAAATAAGGGACGACTGAAAAATCTCGAAAAATAAAATTTCCGAATAATATAATTCCCAAATAATAAAATCTTCAAATAATAAAATTCCCCGAATAATAAAATACCCAAATTGGAAAATTTCCGAATTATTCACGAATTTTCAAATTCAGGAATTTTATAATTCGGGAATTTTATTAGTCGGTCATTTTCCAATTCGGGAATTTTATTATTCGGGAATTTTATTATTTCGTGAATTTTCCAAATCGGGAAATTTATTATTCGGGAATTTTATTTTGCGGGCATTTTCCAATTCAGGAATTTTATTATTCGGGAATCTTATTATTTAGGAATTTTATAATTTTGGAATTTTCCAATTCAGAAAATTTATTATTCGGGAATTTTATTATTCGCGAATTTTATTATTTAGGAATTTTATTATTCGGGAATTTTACAGTGTCGGGAATGTTCTTTTTCGGGATTTTTAAGTCGTCCCAAATATTTTTCATAGCAAAAGAACAATACAAGAACAAGATTCTTATTAAAAGAGCAATAATTTAAAAAAAAATACTATGCACGTCATAAAAAAAACTTGCATTGAGACTTTTTTTCAATTATTGTTATTTTAAATTTAAAGCACAATATTAAAAAGTAAATTCAACATATAAAAATAAATTATTTGATCAAAATATTTCATTATTGTATTTTTAATAAATAAATAATATTGATTAAAAGACAATTTTTTTTAATCGTTTAAATTCGGTTTATGTTCCGGGTATATTCCAATTCGGGATTTTTTTATTTCGGCAATTTTATAAATTCGGGAATTTTCTATTCTGAATATTTTCTTTTTCGGAATTCATCAGTCGTCCCAATCAGTTAATGATGAATATTGTCTGATTATAGATTTTTATAAAATCAAGAAATATTATAAATATGAAAAACAATTTCGCTCTCTTGACTTTTTTCATCTCGTGGTCATTTTTTACACATTGTATTAAAAAAGGTGCAGTAAATATATATAAAAAAATATTTTCGGCAATATTTGCATATAGATATACATACATTGATTAGCAGTTCGAACTCGAAAGTTCATTGCCTCACTACCCAGCATATAGATATAGACCTGAAAAATAGTTTTTTGGATTTTTTTTAGGATTTTTTTGAATTTATAATAATGATAAATAGAAGACGGTTTCTTTGATTGATATGAAACTTACAGAAAATTTGTTGAATATGCACTAAAAATGAAATATATAGTTAGGAAAAAAAATTTTTTACAAAAAATTTCGATTTTATAATCTAATTTTCGTTGCGTTAAGAAAATTGTGAAATTTTAATTAATTTTTTATTATATCGGGAACTGAGGAGAATGGAAAATGAATAAAAAAATTCATTTAGAGATAAAGATCTTTTTTTGAATTTTTTTATAGTTTTTAACTAACAATTAAACATTTTTGAGACAGCATTTGGAATCATCCGATTGAGTTTTTGTAGGGGTCAAACTTCATTATTTGACTTATATTTTGAAAAAATCGAAAAGCGTTTTCACTTTCCAAGAAAATCCTTTTTTGGACCACCCTACTATATATATTTGAAAAAATTATATTCTGTTCTAAATTTTCAGTGTCTCTGGTCAAGTAGCTTTATTATTTACATATATTGGTGAATTTCAACCAAAGAAATTCAGAAAAAGAATTCTTTCTTGGATGGAAGCAGCCTGGATACTTGGATTGCTTATTTTACCCAGTAAGTACACAAAGTAAACTAAGTTTTTATTAAAAGTAAATTATTGAACAAATTTATAATTGACAAATTATATAAATAATAAATATAATAATAAATGAAAAAATAAATTCAAATTTTCCGTATCGAAAAAAAGAAAGTTCAGAGCAAGAGAATTAATACCTATATAGCAATAATACCATTGAACTATTTTTTACCTGGTCTAAACAACCTTGAAATTAAAAAAAAATTAATCGACTTTTTCGCTATTTTCTTAGAATTATATCATTTTTCTCGACTACTGGACCATGAAATGTGTAATACTTCTTATAAGAAATGTATTTTTATTATATTCCAACAATAATATGTATGAAGAAGGTTGAGATTAAAATAATTTTTATTGATTCATGAGAGGCAGAAGAAATTTTCCTTTCTTAATGAAAATTTAAGGGAGTGTTTTTGACTCCCAAAGAAAGTTTTTATCTCTATTAGAATTACAAATGAAGAACATAATATTTCTCAATAAGCCCTAATGTATAATCAATTAAGTGCACTGAAAAATGAATTATAAATAATTTTTCAGATTTAGCGTGGATCATTCTTCCTCTCCAATTTGCCTACGAGTCAGAATACTTTTTCTTTCGATCTTGGAATTTATTTATTCTAGTATGTTGCTTGCCGGCAGAATTGATTGCATTCGCATTATATTTTTTTCCGGAAACGCCAAAATATCTCGCCGAAACTGGGCAAAATGTGAAATTGCTCAAAGTTCTTGGTCGCATGTATGAGGAAAATACAGGAAACTCAGCAAAAAAATATTATGTAAGTTGGAACCCTGAAACATTCGAAATAATAGTGCACTTTCGATATTTCGTTCTCTTTTTACTAACAAATTACTCCATACACTCAGAAAAAAATGTTCTTGAACTAAAAAAACTGTTTTCTTGCATATACATGAAAATTTGGTTTAATTAAACAAATTTTGGTAGATTCAATAAAATATTTGAGTGAAAAAATAGAAATTTGTTGTTGAATCAACAAAATACTACATCTATCAAAAGATTTGGTTGAAACAACCAAAAGATTTGGTTTTTTCAACGAAATCGTTTTCTGATTGTGATTTAATTGTCTCCTACCATAGTATCATGGGCGGATCCAGATTGGGACGATTGGTCGGTCCCTGCCCCCCCCCCCCCAGACTTTTTTTTTTGCTCCCCCAAAAACCCTCATCTAACGTTACTTTTGCCAAATAAATTTTTTTTCATGAATTTATTCAGGGCTCAATCAAAAATAATGTCAGACGATTTGGTGGGGGGGGGGGGGTGATCAAATAGTAGTTGCGAATTTTCAACAAAAAATGATCATTTAAAATCAAGAACAATTGAATTGAACGAAAAAAAAGAGCAATTTTTAACACAATGCTTGCATCCTCAAAAATGAAAGATTTTTCAGTCAAAAAAGAAAAAAAATTCATACAAAGTGTAGAATTTTTAAGTCAAAAAGAGAAACTCACTACAAAACAGTTGAAGTTTCAACCAAATAATTAAATTTTCAATGAAAAGAGAAAAATTTTCAACCAACGAGAATAATTTTCTAATTGAAAAGACGAATTCTCTACAAAATACATAAATTTTGAACCAAATAGTTGAATATTTTCAACCAAGAAGTTTCATTTTCTATCCAAAAAGACGAATTTTAAAAAAATTATATAAATTGTCTACCAAACTGTTAAATTTTGAAGACAAAAAATCAAGTTTTAACCGAAAATGAAATAGTTCAATTTTCATTGAAAACAAAAAATTTCAATTCAGAAAAGCGAATTTTCTACGAAGCAGTTGAATTTTTTACCAAGAAGATGAATTTTCTACTAAAAAGTAGGAATTCTCTACAAAATTCATGAATTTTTAACCGAGTAGTTGAATTTTCAACCCAGAAGATTATTTTTGCACCAAAAAGACGAATTTTCAACAAAATACATAAATTTGTAACTAAATAGTTGAATTTTCAACCAAGAAGTTTAGTTTTCTACCAAAAAAACGAATTTTTAACAAAGTGCTGTATTTTTTACCATATTATTGACTGTATTTTTATTTCTCGATTTTCTATACAACACAGTTGAATTTTGAACCCAAAAATATAAAGTTTAGAAAAAAGTTAAGTTTCAATCAAATATTTGAATTATAGTGTAAAAAAATTAGTTTTTAACGCAAGAAAGGAATTTTCAACTAAATGGATACATTCTTAACCAAATGGTCTCATTTTCACCCAAGAAGATTTTTTTTTACCAAAAAGACGAATTTTCAACAAAATACGTAAATTTCTAACTAAATAGTTGAATTTTCAACCAAGAAGTTTTATTTTCTACCAAAAAAAGAAATTTTGAACAAATTATTGCATTTTTACTGTGTTATTGACTGTATTTTTATTACTGTATTTTCTATACAAAACAGTTGAATTTTCAACACGAAAATGTAAAGTTTCGAAAAAAGTTAATTTTCAATCAAATAGTTAAATTATAGGTTAAAAATTAGCTCATAACCCAAAAAATAAATTTTTAACAAAGTGAACACATTTTTAACTAAATGGTTTAATTTTCAACCAAGAAGATGAATTTTCTACCCAAAAAGACAAATTTTCAACCAAATAGTTTGAATTTTTAAACTAAAAAATAAAATTTTAACCAAAAATGAAACAGCTAAATTTTCATTGAAAAAATTAATTTTCAATAATAATAAAAAAAATTCTATAATGCAGTTGAATTCTCAACCCGCAAATATGAAATTTCAACAAAAAAGTTCATTTTCAACCAAATAGTTAAATTTACAGTTGAAAAATTAATTTTGAACCCAAAAGAGGGAAGTTTCAACAAAGTAGTTGAATATTCATCCAAAGAGATTGATTTGCTGCTGAAATTATGAATCTTCAACCAAAATATGAAATTTTCAGAATGTAGTTCAATTTTCAACTCAAGAGTTGAATTTTCAATCTAAGAAGTTAAATTTTTCAATCAAAAACATAATAGATGATATTTTACCAAAAAAAGATTTTGATTATAAATAAAAAACAATTTAATTTGAACAAAAAAAAAATTTTCAACCAAGAAGATTAATTTTCCACTAAAAAAGGCGAATTTTCAACCAAACAGTTTGAATTTTTCAACTAAAAAAATTAATTTTTAACCAAAAATGGAATAGTTAAATTTTTATTAAAAACATTAATTTACAGTTAAAAAATTAATTTTGACCCCAAAAAAAGGAAGTCTCAATGCTGATTAATATGCTAAGTTAATTATAAATAATAAATAAATAAAATTCTAAGTTTAATATTTAACCAAAGAGTTGAATTTTCAACCTAAAAAGATGAATTTTTAATTAAAAATATTATATTTGATAAAAAAATTTGTAATTCTAAATAAAAACAATTGCGTTTGTTTAAAAAGACGAATTTTAAAGAAAGTACTTGAATCCTCAACTAAAACAAATTAATTTTCAACCAAAAAAATTGTTTTTTTACCAAAAAAGACGAACTTTCAACAACAAAAAAACAAATTTTGAACAAAATAGTTGAATTTTCTACTAAATAGTTGAATTTTAATTTTTGTTTAAATTACAAATTTAGGAAAGCATTTTTTCTACGAAGCATTTGAGGGTTCTACCAAAAAGTGAAATTTTCTACCAACTTGTTAAATTTTTAAGCCAAAAGCATGCATTTTCCAAAAAACGGTTGAATTTTCAACTGAGAATATAAATTTTCAACAAGAAAGTTAATTTTCAACGAAACAGTTACAACTTTCAACTAAAATTATAAATCTTCAACCAAAAAAATGAATTTTTAGTAAAGTAGTTGAACTTTCAAGGAACTTGTTGAATTTTCAACTTAAAAAGATGAATTTTCAACAAAAAATGTTCTCCATGTAAATCATCATACAAATCGTTGGCCCCCCCCCCCTGCACAAAATATTCATGTGCTTTAAGATTTTTTAAGAATCTGAAAACTGTAATTGAAAAATATAAATAAAGTGAAATTTATCGTCTTATTATATTTAATTTCAAAGGTCCTTTTAAATAATTAGGGGGAGCCCCCGCCCACCCCTTCCACATACATTCGTTGAAAAAAATTCAGAATCGCCCCCTCCGAAAAAGTTTCTGGATCCGCCCTTGCATAGTATGATTCCAAAAATTGAATCTTGAATATAAAATTGTTAATATTGACAACTTTTACAAAAGTAGTTCGATAAAAGTTGCTCTTTAAAATCAACATTTTTCCATTTGGATACATAAAAACGGAGAAAAACATTGTTTTTTCCAGAAATCCAGTTTCCCTTCGTCTCACATCTGTTGTTACAGTTAAGTACCTTGTGAAGTTGAATATTTCATACAAGTTTTCACATTCGCAATTCCTCGCATGTGACGTCTCAAACGTCTTTTTTCAAATTTTGAGAGTGCCTCTAAGATAAATATTTTTTTTCAGGAAACTTTATTAACTGGTGAGGATGCTGCTCTTGCAAAAATGGTGGCATATTGGAAAAATAAGTCCCTCGAGGCGGAAAAGATGTCGAGGAAGAGCAAAAAATTTAATCATATTATGAGAAGTTTTAAGGGACAAGCCAAAAGTATTTTCAAATCTTCAGCATTGCTCAAAAGCATAATTGTTGCCTGCATAGTTGGATTTTTAGAATTGTCTTCCTACTATTCGCTGCTGCTTTGGTTACCTGAAATTTTTGAGCGGTTCGCTCAATTTGAGTCGAAATTTCCAAATGAATCGACAAGTATTTGTACTGTTTCGAATCAATTGTCTCTCAATACTAGCGTGGTATGTTCGTTAACAATTTTCAAAATTTCATTTTTTATTTAATTTTTGAGTTTATACCCACAGAAACAACCGAGGGTACGAAATATTGCAGATAGTCGGTCAAGCAGGATAAAAAAGAGGTTGGTATGCCAAACTGAGGCAAACTTTCCGCGGTGAATTGCAAATATCTCCGGCGGACTCCGCTAGAGGCAGCACGTTACAGGCCTGTAACCACGGAAAGTTTACCTCAGTTTGGTGTAATCAACTGACTATTACCCTGCTTGAACGATTACCTGCAACGTTTCATACCCCCAGTTTTTTTTTGTGTCTAGGGGAGACCACCCTTACAATAGATAATGAACCTACAGCAGATAATCATTAATTAAAAGCACGAATATACCTAAACTAATTATTTTTAATTTCAATTTATCAACACATATAGTGTCCAAAATATTAATTTAATTTAATTAATTATTTTACATACATTAGTATTTAAATTAACGATTATTTACTGTAGGTTCATTATCTACTGTAGGGTGGTCCCCCCTACAGTAAAAATAATATCCTTGGGTGATATTGCCAATAAATTTATATACGTTTTATAGGAAATTGATATTGATCCTGCTATTTGTAGTAGACATATAGATCCTAGTGTGTATATCAATTCATTATGGCTAGCAGCTGCCTGTATTCCAGCAGCTGTAATTGTGCCACTTTGTGTTGATCGACTGGGCTTCAAATTCTTTTTAGGTAGAAATTAATTTTTTTATATTGATACCCATAATGCCAATGCAAATAAAAAAAAATCATTCTGTAATAGAAATCGAATTTAAAAATATTCTGTGGGTCCGTTTTAAAAACTACGTCACAGTAACAGGCGGCAAGGGGTCTAACCGATTTTGTGACAATTTGTCTGCTTGAAAAAATTAAAATTAGTTTAGAATTCATCTCTTTTAATAAAAACTTCTACTATTTGGCTGAAGATTGAACTATTTTTTTGAAAATTCTTTTTTTTTTAGTTGGAAAATAATTTTTTCAGCTGAAAATGTTACTAATCCATTTTTGGCAGCAAACTGATTGTTTTAGTTGAATATTCAACTAATAAATTTTCCAATGAGAATACATTTTTTTTGGTTGATAATTCAACAACTTGGATGAAAGTTGAACTACTTTCTTAAACATTCGTTTTATTGATTTAAGATTGAATTATTTTGTTGGAAAATCCTTTTGTTTTATTGAAAATTCGTCTTTTCAATTAAAAATAAATGTTTTGAGCTGAAATTGATGTATTTGGTTGTATATTCGTCATTTTCGTTAGAAAATTAATTTTCTTGATTGAAAATTCAACTACTGGTTGAAAGTTGAAGTACTTTGTTAAAAATTCATTTTGTCAGGTGAAAATCCATCTCTGGTTGAAAATTCGTTCTTTTTTGTTGACAAAAATCAATTTTTTGAAATGTGAATTTATATTTTCAGATAAAAAATTAATTTGTTTGGTAGAAAACTCTTCTTTTTGGTTTGAAAATTCATCTCTTTTGTCAAAAAATTCATCTTTTTTGGTAAAGAATGCAACTAGTTGGTAAAAAATTCTTGTATTTTGATGAAAATTCGTTTTTTGTTGAGATTTAATCTTCTTGCTTGAAAATTCAATAGGTTGTTTGAAATTTTTTCTTTCTACATTCAAAAGTTTTTTTTGTTAAATTCAGCTGGTTGAAAATTCTTTTTCTTTTTGTTGAACATTAATTTTGTGAACTGAAAATTTAACTCTTTAATTTTTGGTTGAATACTTATCTTTTTTAGTTGAAAATTTAATTTTCTGGCGTAAAATTCATGTTTTTCATTGAAAATTCGTCTTTTGGTAGAAAATTAATCTTCTGGGTTGAGAACTCATCTTTGTAATTTGAAAAATTAGCCATTTGGTTAACAATTCAACTATTTTGTTGAAAGTTTAATTATTCTAGTAGAAAGTTCAAATATTGATTGAAAATTCGTTTTTTTGGTAGAAATTTGATCTTTTTCGGTTAAAAAGAGACTCCATAGTTGAAAATTAATCCGTTTTGGTTAAGGATTTAACTACTTTTTATAAAAATTCGTCTTTTTTGTTGAATTCAAGTGTTTTTGATTTAAATTACAATATATTTTTGATTCAAATATCAACTACTATATTTTCCATTAAGAATTAACTTTTTAATTGAAAATTTAACTACTTAGTTGAAAGATAAACCTAATTATTAAAATTATTATTTTTGAAGATTCATCATTTTAGTTAAAAATTTGGATATTTTGTTAAAAAGTCATCTTTTTTCGAAAATTCAACTGTCTTGTTGAAAATTAGTCTCTTTGGATAGAAAATTCGTCTCTCCAGATTGAAAATTATTATTTTTTTTAATAGAGAAGTTCTTGGTTGGAAATTCAATTGTTTTCTAAAGAATTCGTCTTTTTGGCTTGAGGAATCAACTATTTTTTTATAAATGCTACTATTTGTGTACATGTTCAATCTTTTTTGTTTGAAAACTCGACCATTTGGTTGAGAAATCATCTTTCTGGGTTTAAAATTAATCTTTTCTGGTTTAAAGTCCATTTTTTTCTAAAAAATTTGACTTTTTATCTTGAAAACTCAACTCTTTCGTTGTGAAATTATGTCTTTTGGTAGAAAATGAATCATTTTTGGTCGAAAACTATTTTGTTGAAAATGCAATATAAATCGACATGAAATCTTACAAGCATTTCATAGTTTATTCAATATGGTACCTATACATTAATTTATTTATTTTCGTAACAAATAACCCTATTTCTCCTATTCTGAGAGCATTTTTGGCTGTTAAGTCTGTTAAAATATAATTTTTGTATGTTTTGTGCTTTAATTTAAGGTGTTTATCATAGTAATCCAAAGAAAAAATTTTCACCTAAAAAGGGGGTGGTCTATGATGAAGAAGGGAGGGGGGGGATATTTTCAAAATAGCGTGACGTAGTTTTTTAACGGATCCCATCAATAAATACAAAAATATACAAATATTAACTTTCTGAGACAAGTAAAATATCTCGCAATTTAAATTTCGCGCCACAGTGACGTCGAAATCCACATAGTAAATGTTGCTGCTTGATTATGACGTTATTTTGGCGCGAAAGTTGAACTGCAATATTTTCTTTTTTTTTATTTACTGTGCATATATTTTTATTTTATCTGGTATTTTAACTCTAAGATTTAATTTTCAGTTTTTACAAATGCGGTGGCCTTTGTCGTGACACTGGGACTATTTTTGGTAAAATCTTCCATTCAGAATTTAATACTCTCGTGTCTTTTTGAGTCAATGACTTCTCTGGCGATGAGTCTCATGTATTGTTTATTGGTTGTGACTTTCCCAACGAACTGCAGGTATTTCATAATTTTTTTATGAAACTTTCTTGTAAGTTGCATCATCTTCAAGCCTGACATTACATTTATGACGTATTTTCAGAATGTTTGCAGGAACGCTTTTAGGATTTTGTGGTCGTGTTGGGAGTCTTTTAGGAAATATGATGGTCACCTATCTCATTGATGATCATTGTGACACACTAATTATTATAGTTGCAATTCAACTCTTGCGTAAGTTTAATTTAAACAAAAGTTATTTTAAAATTGTTATAAAAATGATAAGGTAGTTAAAAAAGTAGAATTATTTGATATTATAATCTTCTTTTACAGTGGCTACAATACTGAGTTTTATTATACGTTGATGAATCTTCTGACGGAACGATCCTATTCGTCAGACTTTCCACCGAACAAGAAACATGCCACTACTTCACAAAAAATATATATTTTTGTTAATTTTAATTTATTGTTAAATAAATCAAATGATTTAGTAATTTTTAAGTAGTATGCCAATTTTTATGTAAGATGACGCTAAACTTTTAAATCAGGAACGAGATTTGAATCGTTTATTGTGTAAAATTCGTCTAGTAAATTGTTATACGTGTTTGTCTTACATCACTCGCAAATAGTATTATTTTATACATAATATTTCGCATTTTTTCTAAAAGTTTTATATGCATTTATATAGAAAATAAAAATGATAAGAAAGTATAAGAAATTTTATCATTACTGAAAGAATCCATTTTCAACCGACAGAATTTTGAATTATTTGGGGAAATCCTTCCCTTATGATACTTAATCAGCAAACAATCATTGATAATTTCATAAATAATTTTATAATGAACGACTTCATAACTTGACAACTTGTCAATGAATCGATGTGGATACGAAATCGACTTCTGAGAATTCTGGCGACATTATTAATAATAATAAAAATAAATATAATAAATTTATTTAAGTAAGTTTTTTGTAAGGCCGTTAGATTTAAGAAATTTTAGGCGATTTTTTTATATTTTATAGAAATATGAATAAACTAATTTGAAAATTTGTTAATAAATCTTATAAATCTCTTAAAATAAAAAAATTTCAGAATAACATTTTGAAAATTTGACATTTTTTTATTTGAAACGAGCTGAAATTGTATCATTTCTAATTCAAAGCGTTTAAATTTAAAAAAAATGGTTTCGAATTGCAGAATCTCGAAAGAGAATTATTTCATCGTAAAACTTCGAAAATACGACAATTTCAAAACGTTACAAATTGAATAATGTCAGATTAAAATTTTGGAAATTGGATCATTTAAAATTCAAAGAAATAGAAATTGCATCTAATATTTTAGAATTTGAAATTATTATTACATCAAACAAATTAAACATTAAAATTGATAAAACACATTTTTCTAAGATCAAAAAATAAATTTACCATCATTTTCGCCCTTCAAAATGGAAAAATTCTCATCTATAAACCTTTGCAATTTAATTATTTTAGAAAAAAACGTTCGAAATAAAAATTAATTTTAAATGGAAAACATTAAAAATAAAAATATTTCAAATACGGAACGTTGAATCCGAACTTCATTTAAAACTGAAAAGATTTTTGATCAGAAAAAAATTTTACTTTAAATTATACTTTTCAAAATTTAACCATTTGAATTTTATTTGCAAAATTAAAACTTATGAAAGAGAAACATTGAAAATTTAGTTATTTATTTAAATTTTCCAATGAAATATCTTACAATTTCAAATTATTCATTGTTTAAAAACTTTAACCAAAAATCGGACAATTTTAGGAAGAATTATTGCATTGAAAATTAGAAATTAAAAAAAAAATAAAAAACAAGGTTGCTATATGTAATTCCAATTGTCGAAATTCCATAATTTTAGGCTTTTTCATTTGAAATTTTTTTTGAAAGTTGAGTTCAAAATTTTTAATATTTTCGAACATTTTCAAATATAAAATAACTATTTCTGAAATCTCATTTTTAAGACTTGAATTTTATAAATTATTGCCCAAATTTTTCATTGTTTTAAATTTATTCAAAATTATAAAATTTAAAGCTCACAATGCAGTTCTTATGAACAACATTTTGGAAGGCCAGGGAAAAATTACATAGCAAGGGAAATTTATATAATCCAAAAAATTATATATCATAATTTGTTTTAATCAAAAAGAAAATTGTCAGGAAAAGTTTCTGAACAGTGGTAATTGTTCGATTATCGAATTGTTAAATAATGCTGCAGAAAAAAATACGGCAAAATCGTGTATAAGAAAAAAAAAATTTGTGCTTGCATTGTTAGATTTTTTTAAGCTTATTATATTACGCACTATTTATTTGGTTGTCCGTTTAAAGATAAGACTGATTCAAGCTAAAAAAAATTGATTAAAAACAGTTATTTATTTTCGAGAAAATATATGTGTTAGTGGAAAATCTCAAAATGACACTGACCACAAATTGGAAAAGGCTAGGCTGCGGATTGGAATAAAAAAATGATAATCGAATTTTCAATTTTTCACAAAAAGAAAAACTTGCTCCCGAGATATGGGGAAGCTAAATAAGAATAACTTTGATACGAATAAATTATTCTGTTCCGAGAAAATCAAAATTTAGTGTGACGGTATCGCACTGAGACAGAAGATTATTCGGTGAAAATACGATAAAAAAAAAGAATTTTTCTCAATAAACGGTAATAATTTCAAAAAATATGGCGAAGGGAAGAAAAAAATTATTACAGCGCTAAAATACTACGCTAAAACTGTAACTAAAATTGAAATTACATTTTTTTGTTAGTGTATTAAAAAATGAAAGTTTGAGCAAATCTTTTTATCACGTGTATTTGATCAATGTTACTGAAGTATTAAAATGAGATAAGTAAAACATCAATCAGAGAAACATAATAATTCTTTGCTCGAAGCGATCGTGAACAAATAGCCTTCTTAATTTTTTTTGCAGACATTTATCAATTGAAATGAATGATGAACGAATATGAAGGTCCCAGCACCAATGAATAATAAATTAATAAAAAGTCTTGCACAATTTTTAAATATTTTAAAAATATATTTAAATATTAATAAATATTTTTGTATTGTGATGTTCTAGTATGTATGTATGTATACCATTAAGCCATTTCCCTTTCGGGGTAGGTGTGACACTACCCGATTCGGGTAGTGTTTCTAGGTTGATAACTTGTAGTAAATAACTACAAGTGTGGGCTCACCACACCCACGATGTGCCAACAGCACTCAGTTTTCTCGAATGGTCACCCATCCAAGTGCTAACCGCGCCCAACGCTGCTTAACTTCAGTGATCTGACGAGAACTGGTTTTTTCATCGTGGTATGGCTGATGGTAGTAATTATCAATAAATAATACTTTTACTTTTAGAAAACAATAACAAAATTTTTCCGGGAGTATTTTTTAAAATTTTGACCTTAGGAGCCGTCCATAAACTACGTTGCATTTTGAATCCAAAAGGACGAATTTTTTAAAAAAGAGTTGAATCTTCGACCAAAAAAGATGACTAACAAAATATTTGAATTGCCAACAAAATAATTAATTGTTTGACAAAATAGTTGAATCTTTAACAAAATAGTTGAATTTTCAACCTATACATATTTTGAAACAAATAGTTGAATTTTCAACCAAGAAAGATTGAAATTTAAATATAAAACAGTTGAAATCAAACAAAAAATATGAATTATCAACAAAATAGTTGAATCGTGAACCAAAACAGATTAATTATTTTTGAACAAAACAGTTGCAGTTTTAACCAAAAACGATGAAACTTTTACAAAAATGGTTTAATTTTCAATCTCAAAGGATGAATTTTCAACAAAAAAGGTAATTTTTTACCAAATGGTTGAATTTTTAAGAATAAAGATGAAATTTCCACAAAGAAAGTAAATTTTCCACCAACAGACAAATTTTCAAACAAAAATGGAATAGTCGAATTTTCTGTTAAAAAACTTAATGAAAAAAAGGAATTTTCAACCAGTTGAATTGAACTAGAAAAGATGAATTTGGAGAAAATAGTTAAATCCGCAACCCAAAAGATGAATTTGCAATAAAGAAGATTAATTTTCTAGCCAAAAAAACGAATTAAAAAAAACGTGAATTTTCATCTCATAAAGAATAATTTTTTAATCAAAAATGGACTAGTTAAATTTTCAGGTAAAGAAGTTAACTTTCAACAAAAAATATGAATTTTAAACAAAATAGTTGAACCCTGAACCAAAACAGTTTAATCAGTTTTAAACCAAATAGTTGCATTTTTAACCCAAAAAGATGAAATTGTTCCCAAAATGGTTAAATTTTTAATACAAAAAGACGAATTTGGAACAAAATAATGAAATTTTCAAATAAGCAGATGAATTTACAACTAACATTATGCAATTTCACCAAAAAAGATGAATTTTTAACATATCAACTTTCAACCAATTACTTGAGTTTTGAACCAAAAATATAAATATTTAACCAAGGAGATTAATTTTTCACCAAAAGAGAGGCATGTTTAACAAAAATTCATAAACTTTTCATCAGATCGTTGAATTTTCAACTGAAAAAAATTAATTTTTAATAAAAAAGATGAATTAAAAAGAATTAACTTTCAACGAAAATATTTTGATTTTATCATTGGGTTTTATTATTCCAATTAGAATTTAAGCGAAAAAAGGAGAAAAAGGCGAAAGGTCGATTCAATTTGTTATTAGTTGTTCAAACAACCTTTTATTGTTTAATTGTAACTTTTTATTGGAATAAGAAAGAAAAATGTAGTTTGTTTTCGTTGCAAATTTGTCAACAAACACGACATAATTCAGGTATATCTGGTATTTTGACCACTTACTAATAATTGTTTAAACAATTTACATTTGTTTGACCTGTTTTTCAACAAAATATAAAAAATGTGCACTTTCTCTTAATACCATGGACTAATTGGTTTAAATCAAAGATCAACACGATCGATTCACTTTATTGTTAATTGTTTGAATAATCTTTCATTGTTGAAATGTAACTTTTGACTAGCATAATCCATAAATGTGTCATTTCAAATTGTTCAACAAATTTCATTAACTGCTTTTGTGTTGATCCTTTTCATTACACACCAATAGATTTTTAAACTATTTTCATTTGTGTAAACAATTTTTTTGACAAAATAGACCAAATTTTTACGTTTTTGAATAGCATAAACAAATTAGTTGATCGTTTGTTTTGATTTTAGGTTTAAATTAAATAGTTGAAGCTGCTCAGAAAAGCTGTACATTTTTTATAATTTGTCGACAAAAATTGTTTCAACAAATTAACGTTGTTAAAAAAATTATGAATAGGTGTTAAAAATACAAGATAAACCAGAATTATTTCGAGTTTGTTGATAAGTTAGCAAAAAAGTATATATTTCTGCCTTATTCGAGTCAAAAATTACATTTAAACAATGAAAAGGTGTTTAAACAATTAAAAACAAATTGAATCGACCTTTATGATTTATTATATTGCCTAATTAGTACAGCTAGTTGTGAGAGTACCGATAATTTGCGAAAAACTGTGAAAAAAGTATTGTTTAAATTCTAAACAAATAAAAGTTGCTGGAACAATTAATAAGTAATAAAAAATTCATTAAAATTTTTGATTTGGCCACTAAAAATTATCTTTTGAAAAAAACTGCACAAAAGTAATATTTACGACCTATATCCCGCAAAATACTTGATCCTTGTTTAAAGGGCGGTTTTTGGGGCATGCTGGAACCATAGAGGGGGGAGGGGGGGGATAAAAATCAATGCATATGTCATGAAATTCGAATATTGCCTTTTTTGAACCACTCAAGTATGTTTTTTCTTCAAATAGCACTTTCGCTCAATAGTTTGTTTCTAAAAAAATTATATAATTTATTTCAATGTTTTAAGATGATTGATATTATTTTAAGGAGTGTCTAAACGGATTTTATGATAAATATGAATTAATTCATTTGTCCAGATGCATTTTTTTACAAATTAGCATTTACAAATTAAGTATTTTATTATGCTAGGATGATGTTTTCAGTATGAGCCTAGAACATAAGTAATTTGTTATATATAAAAATAGAAAAACACTGCGTATGTTTTTTATTATCTTAAAGAATTCTACACAATTTTTCCTATACCTAACTGCAAAAAATTTTCGCAACTGAGGTTAAGAGCTTCTAATCCTCAGTGAAAAATGAGTGCGTACAACACTAAATGTAACAAAAATTCCTTAGCTTACAAAAAAATAAAAGATCATTATGATTATAGATCACGAATATTTGTTATACATTTTATTAGATGATTTAATTTCTATCGTTTTGTTTTAAATTTTATATCCAAATTTTTTTTTCATTTTGCTGCGTTAGGTAATTACCAAGTTATCAGTTTTTATTCTATTTCTTATCATTATTATGACAACCCGTGCAGAAATTTCAGAGTGGCCATGGTCGGGGCCAGATCTGACAAAATCTGGCCCCAATCGGGGATCAAAGTCAGAACCAGACTCGAAATGAGACGACTAATCCGATCAGAGCCTGACTGGGGTATCCATAAGGAAGGCCCGATCTGGACCCTTCTACTTTTTATTTATCAGAATAGTATTGAAATATAATTTGTTTAATAAAAAAATAAATAATTAATTAATAATATTAATGAACACTATACGGGGTGTTTTTTTTAACTTGAGACAACGAAATATCTCAAAAAATACGCATCCTACGGAAAAAATGTCTGGAATAAAAACTTTTTATTTTCGAGGGGGAAAAAATATTTGCTAAAATTTAACCCACCCCCACCCCCACAGGAGGCAGGGGTGGGGGTAACTTTGTAATTTCAAACGGCAACCCCAATTTTTTATCACAGATTCAGATTCTCCTTTACGAAATATGTAAGTTTTATTCGGAAAATTTGTTTCGATTCGCGATAGATGGCGCTGCAATTGCGAAAAATGAAATTGTTGACACTACTTTTAGCTCTACCCAGAACTAACGACGCGGATGTAGTAGTTGTCTATTCCCTTCGGGGTGCTTAATTTCGGTGAGTCCCCTTGCCTCTCACCATCCATCGGGGTGCTTGAACTTTTGGCAACGGGACAGTAAAA
Source organism: Andricus curvator (assembly GCA_932195095.1). Classification (NCBI taxonomy): domain Eukaryota; kingdom Metazoa; phylum Arthropoda; class Insecta; order Hymenoptera; family Cynipidae; genus Andricus; species Andricus curvator. Next base: position 100,878 of record CAKNYM010052110.1, read on the forward strand.
GTGATAAAACTGTCGAAAACCATTCCCGAATGCAGTTGGTTGACGACAGTCGATTTTGGATGTAGACATTACATATCATCGAGTCTCCACTGTCTACAATCCTCGACGTCATTCCGGCCGAGCGATAACCGCGTCTGTCCGTGCTTAACGTTTATTCATTAGGAAGCTTGATTGTGTTCATTTGATTTGGGTGTGTTGGTTTCTTTCGTTTGGGTTATTGCTGTTGGTCACGTTCGTTTGAGTTGGTTTGGGTGTCGTTGTATTTCCTCATTACCTTACTTCATTACTTTTACAATGGAAATTCTATCTCAGCAACAGAAGATTGAAATGATTCTCATTTATGGAGAAAGTGGCAGAAATATCAATGATGCTCTCACGCTTTATGCTCAACGCTTTCCAGAAAGTCCGAAACTTCATCACTGACGGAAGTGTACAACCGAAAAAAAGGAAGCGTCAAGTAACAGTTACTGGAGTTGATAATGAAATTGCAATTTTAGCTGCAGTCACTCATGACCCTCATGTTAGTACTCGACAACTAAGCCGCGATTCCGGAATATCTCTATCCAGTGTTTGGAAGGTATTAAAACGTAATAATTATCATCCGTATCATATTTCACTGCATCAAGAACTTCATGGCAATGATTTTCAGAACCGAGTCACATTTTGTCAATGGGCGGTTCAGCGGATACAAGGAAACCCGAATTTCTTTTTTCTAGTACTCTTCACAGACGAGTCGTCTTTCACAAACCATGGTAACGTTAATCGGCACAACATGCATTATTGGAGTGTAGAAAATCCACATTGGTTGCGTGAAGTTGAGCATCAGCGTCCATGGTCCGTGAACGTTTGGTGTGGAATAATTGGAGATCAACTTATCGGTCCGTATTTTATTGATGGAAATTTGAACGGTGAAAAATATCGTAACTTTTTAGAAAATCAACTTCCAATATTGCTGGAAGACCTAAGCTTGGAAGTGCGACACAACATGTGGTTTCAACATGACGGTTGTCCAGCACATTATGCGGCAATCGCGAGGGAAGTACTCAATCGCGAATTCAATGGACGATGGATCGGTAGAGGAGGTCCAGTAAATTGGCCTGCCAGATCGCCAGATCTTACGGCGCCGGATTTCTATTTGTGGGGTTATCTAAAGAATCGCGTGGATCAAGAAGTGCCCACAACTCGTGATAACATGATCGAGCGAATCAGGTCTGCTTGTGCACAAATATCACCAGACACAATTCGCAGTTGTGTGGAATCTTTCAAAGCTCGGATTAACAAGTGCATCGAAGTGCGAGGACACCATTTTGAGCACTTATTGTAAAATAATTGATCGAAATCAAGCATCCCTGTGGTGAGAGGCAAGGGGACTCACCGAAATTAAGCACCCCGAAGGGAATAGACAACTACTACGTCCGCGTCGTGATTCCTGGGTAGAGCTAAAAGTAGTGTCAATAATTTCATTTTTCACAATTGCAGCGCCATCTATCGCGAATCGAAACAAATTTTCCGAATAAAACTTAGGTATTTCGTAAAGGAGAATCTGAATCTGTGATAAAAAATTGGGGTTGCCATTTGAAATTACAAAGTTACCCCCACCCTTGCCTCCTGTGGGGGTGAGGGTGGGGTAAATTTTAGCAAATATTTTCTCCCCCTCGAAAATAAAAAGTTTTTATTCCAGACACTTTTTCCGTAGGATGAGTATTTTTTTAGATATTTCGTTGTCTCAAGTTAAAAAAAACACCCTGTATAAATATTTTGAAACTTGTCGTTAGATTCATGTATTTTGTTGACAATTTATCTTTTTTGATAGAACATTAATTTTGTTCGATCGAAATATCATCTGTAATATAAATTTAAGTTAACTTCGATTTTATTCTTGAAGTATGTTAAAAATATTGTTTTCCTCCTGTTCAAGCGGTATGGGTTTTATTGTACCAACGACGGGCTTATTGTTCGAGCAGGTATGGTTATAAACTTTAGGTTTATAAACATACGCGGTCGACTGGAGAGTGGGCTGCAGGGTCAGAATTTTATTGTTAATAAAATTCTTCGTTAGATGAGCTTGAGAGCTCAGCGTGATCGGTCGCGTTTTTGGTGTTCGTTGTGAGTGTTTTCGAGTGTTAATTTTCGCGACAAAAAAGGTGGCTGTTCCATGTGTTCTTGTGATCCCTTGTCAGAGCTGATCTCTGTTAAGTGTGTCCCCTTTGATTGGATTGCCTTCAACCTGTGATTTGTATTGCGGATTACGTATGGATTAGTATGGATTACCGATTACTGTGCCTGTTGGTGAGTTTCTTCTAAAACTTCTGAATTAGAATTGTAAAGGGCTTTTCCCTCCACTCACCGAGTGGAGGGTTTTTATGCCAGGTGAATAAATCTTGTTTGTCTTCTCGAAAATCATGGTTGCTTTTTGCTTGGCCCACCTCTCTCCTCTGAAATGTTTATCTATATTTAATTATTGTTTGTGAACTTGCCTTTTGTTTGCTTAAATAAAGTACAAATTTTTTTGGGTGATTCAATCCAATTCAATTAGATTATTACAATTTCACAAATAGGAAAAAGAAATAATCCAAAAATATTTCATATATATTTCTAAAATTGCTAAATTTAGTGCAAACTTATTACAAACAAATTTTTTAATAAAAAGATTTCTTTCAAGAAATTGAGTTAAAATTATTCAGACTCAATTAAAAGAAATCAGAAAATATTCATGAACAAAACCCTACAAATTGGAACGAATCTTTTGTTTAGTGTCTCTATTTAACAATTTTAAAATTAAGATAGAACAGAAATCCATTTTATCATGAATAATTTTATGCAAAATGAGCATGAAAAAGATTCAAAATTAAAAAGGTTTTGTTCATGAATATTTTCTGATTTCTTTTAATTGAGTCTGAATAATTTTAACTCAATTTCTTGAAAGAAATCTTTTTATTAAAAAATTTGTTTGTAATAAGTTTGCAATAAATTTAGCAATTTTAGAAATATATATGAAATATTTTTGGATTATTTCTTTTTCCTATTTGTGAAATTGTAATAATCTAATTGAATTGGATTGAATCACCCAAAAACATTAGATCTGGGCACTAGGATCTTTTTCCATCTTTAATATTCATAATTAAGTTGTTTTCAGGTTTTATATATATATATATATATATAAATATTTGTATTTATACATGAAAATTATTTTAAATATTTAAAAAAAAAATGTCTTCCTTGTACTTATCAAAGATAAGGTTGCTAATAGGATGTACATAATTTACTATTTATATATTACCCAAATACTTATCAAAAATAAGTTGTTATGCCCTCGTTGCCTATAAACAAAGGTATTCTGAGGAAGATGCCATATACACAAGATGTGAGCATAATTTTTTCTTATGTGCCAATGAGTACTTTGTTATAATCTTTGCTGGATATTCAATCTTAAAAATTTTTTTACTTATGTCTTTTATTTTCTGATCACATTGGATATCTTATTTTTGTATTCATTTCTGAATAATTGATAATGATTTTTGGAACGTTTTCTTATATTTTGTGTTTCTCTCAATTCTGTAAGAAAAAGTTTTGGTAACATGTGCATTTTATGATTTTTGGGTTAATCTCGAGAGGACCGCTTGAAAACTATGTCACTTGTCCGAAAAGCTATAAAAATAAAAAGGGTCTTTTCTTCTTTTCTCTCTCTCTCTCTCTTTCTCTTAAAAATGGGAGGAAACGATCTCTAAAATATTTTCATGCTTTGAGAGTTTTCGTGTTGAAAAATAAATTTAGTTTGCCTCGGTTCTTTGAATCTTCACCACGTAATTTTTGTTAGCGATATTTTCATTTAAAATAGTTGTTCCTTTTCAATATAAATTTAAAACAAAAAGTTCCGCAATTTTTCGTTACTGTTTTCTTTCAAAAAATTTTTTTAATCAGTGTCGGGGTTAATAATTTTCAGGTCATAATAACCATCTTTCTTCTTTTTAATTTAAAATATTCTTTGAAGTTTAAATTCTTGTCTAATTCTTATTATGAATAATAATGTTTTGTATACCTTTGTCAATTTTTCACTAATGAATACAAAATTTTGATTAATTAATCCTTTTTTAAAGAAAAGTGATTAGTCTTGTGTTTGTATATGTGTATGTGAGTGTACACATGTATATATATATATATATATATATTATATTATTTTTATCGGCAGGTATTATGTTTCTGATTTTTCCAATTGGCATAATAATATATTTTTGTCATACCTTGTAGTTTCCTATAAATAATCCCTGATGAGGGAGTTTAAATTGACTCCGAAACATGTTGGTTCCTTGGTAGTATAAAAAAGACGGATAAAAGAAAAAGTGAGAGGTTGGTATTTTTGGTTGACTTTTTCTCCTTTTCTCCCTCTTTTTTCAATTGGTTATTTTTGTCTCTAATGAGCCGAAAAGTGAGGTGGTCTAGAAATCTATTTTTTAATTTTGAATCTTTTTCATGCTCATTTTGCATAAAATTATTCATGATAAAATGGATTTCTGTTCTATCTTAATTTTAAAATAAAGTACAAATTTTCTTGGTCGAAAATTTATCCTTTTTGGATAAAAATGTAACAACTTTGTTGAAAATTGGTATTTTTGCTCCAAGTTAATTTTTTATCGGATTTTTTATCTGAAAATTTAACTATTCCATTTTCAGTTTATGAGATGAAAATTCGACTGTTTGGTAAGAAATTTAACAATTTTGTTAAAAAGTCGTCTTTTTGGGTAGAAAATTAATCTTGTTTGTTGAAAATTCAACGATTTGGTAGAAAATTCATATTTTTTGTTCAAAAGTCGTCTTTCTGGGTGGAAAATTATTCTTGTTTGTTGACAGTTCAACTTTTTGGTTGATAATACAACTAGTTTGTTAAAAATTTATCTTTTTTATTGAAAATGATCTTTTTTGTTAAAAATTTATATATTTATTTTAAAGTCACTGTTTTCTAAAATATTAGACTTTTCAGCTTAAAGACTTTACTCATTTGTTGAAAATTCAGCTTTCATGGTAGAAAAGTTAGCTTTTTTGGATGTAAATGAACTTTTTTGATAAAAAATCGACTGCACTCTAAAAAATTTGTTTTTCTTCTAGGAAATTCTAATATTTGATTGAACTTTAATCTTTTTTGTTTGAAAATTCGACCATTTGATTGAAAAGTTTTTTGGCACATGGAGCGAAGAATAAAAAAGTGAGGTTATAATGCCAAAAAGTTACAGCATTAAGTCTATAGCTACCTTTATAGCATACTAAAAAGAGGAGTGGGATCTTTTTGTACAATTGGTCCCAATTCTGGATCCCAATTCTCAATCTATTTAACATTTTCACGCAAATACGAACAATAAATGATCTTCAAAATGTCGACGCTTTCTCGAAGTTCACTGTCGGAAATCTTAGAGAGCTGGATAATTCTAGTTTCATATGAACACCTCATCCCAGTCTAAAAAATTTGCTTAAATGATTAACGAGGTGAATTGAGAATTACTTAAAGCGATTTATCCACATGACTTTACCGGTTTATCTGTTCACTGTTCCTCACTTTTACAAAGTTGTCTTCCTTTCGTCCGTTCGTTGCCAAATAATCGATCGAAAGACTAATCGAATACATTAGAGATTAGCGCGGCAAATTCAAATATAAATAAGTATAAACTCCAAACAGATTAAAAAAAATACCTACAATAATTAATACTAACTTGATAATGGTATATTTATTAAATAATTTAATGCGTCCGTAAACATACATTTTTAGACATCTTGTTCAAATGAATTTAAGCTTTTTTTAGTTTTTTCTCGTTTCTTATGTTCTTTGCATATGAGAAGTTAAATTTAACTAATTAACTTTAGATTAGTCACTAAACTGAAGATTAGTTGAATATTCACTAATTAAGACAGGGAGTAATTTTAAATTTGATTAATTATAATTTTTAAACTAATTTTCATTTACAGAGGGTAGCCCGATGTGGCCCCGACCAGGACCACAACAGTAACCATGATCAGGGCCGAATTAAGCTACCCCGATCGGGGCCACGTCGGGAATCAGGATCAAATTGGGCAATTTCTCCATGGGAATATTACTATTGATATGATAATATTACTATTGATATGATAATGTTACTATTGATATTATCGTATTACTATTTTAATTTAGACAGAAAGACAGAAGAATCCATGGTTAAAATTGCAATCAACGAAACAGGTAAGTCTTTTACAAAAAATGCTTTTTTGAATTAGTAATTCCTTTTTTGTATTTTATTTATTACTGAAATGTACTAAATTCTTAAATTTGAAAAGATATCTTAGTACAGTTATTTGATAAAAAAAGTAGATTTATTACATTTATCTACCAGGGACCGTCCATTAATTACTTAAGGCTTTTTCGAGGTGGAGGTGGTCCAGAAAATTTTATAAATCCTTACTTGGGGGTGGGGGTAAAGCATTTCGTACGAAAGATTCCTCTTTCTACTTCCTTTCTGAAATATGCTCATTGACACCTGTTTTGGCTGTTGAAATTACTTCTTATACTATTATACACATTATATCGTTTTTTCTTTTATTTCTTTTCATGTAATATTTCATACTGCATACTTCTATAATAAATATAGAGTCAAGAATTTAAAAAATTCTTGAAATTTGGTGTACAACTTTTATGAAATCTTGTGAAACCCCTAGAAATCTTCACAATCTTTTGAAATTCTGTAAATTCTTTTGAAAATTTTGTAAATACCTTGATATTTTTTACATCTTCTTTAAAATTTTTTGAATTATTTTTTTCGTGTGAATTCACGAGCGGGCAGTGTGTTGGAAACTGTGGCTAGTGCTATGAAATTTTTTTTTATTTCAACATTAATCGCTCGTGCTAGAGTTTCTCCGTGTAGTTTGTCCAAAAATTTAATTTATTTTATTCTTAAATCAGTTCTTTACAAATGAAACAAAAACTACGCGTCCCATAAAAAAGTGAATAATAACAAATTTGTAGATATTTTTGAGTGCACAATTTTTGTCGATTAAATTTTTTTCGTATCTTGTATAGTTTGACCGCAAAATGGAATTTCTGATTTTTCATTATTTTTTTGTGCGATCAAAATTGGAATTTTCGATTTTCCAAGAAAATTAAAAAAAGTATCATAACAATATTGTAGGATGTTCAAGAAGAAACATTTTTCTTTTCTTAACTTTTTCCATATCGTGCGTTGTTTGGCTTAAAATGTTCATTTTCATTTGTTTTTTGGAACTTTGTAAATGCTATAACTCCAGTAATTTTTGTTGTATCAAAAAAAGTCATTAAGATAAATTGTTTGTCTTTTTGACAACTTGACCTTCATTTTAGGACACTTGAATAGTATACCAAAGTTCAATCCAATCTGTCAATTCTTTCGAAAGTTATCGTGCTAACAAAATAAAAATGTAGATGCATACATATACACTAGGGTGGTCCAAAAAACGCTTTTCGAGCTACAGGGCAAGCCCCCCCCCCCCC
>CAKNYM010052110.1:108463-140856 GCA_932195095.1 Andricus curvator
CCCCCCCCCCCCCCCCCACAGAGCCCCAAATATGACCCAAAAATAAAAAAACTACATTCTTACATATTATTGTTACTTTTTAGCAATTTCCGTCGACTTTTTCATACAAATAATTACTAATGGACAATTTGAATATTTTCCATGATTTTTCAAACATTTTTAATTGTTTAAACAAATGTAACTCATTTAGACAATTATTTATTCCCAAAAAATGGAAAAAAATAATCGTATTTTCTGATTGAAATGTAATAGTTTGTCATTGTTTGGAGTAGTAATTTTTTTTTCTACATTATGTAATTATTTAAACAATTACTAATTGTTTATTCTCAAAATTTCTAAAAATTGACCCAGAGATGTCCACTTTTTTCTCAAATTGGTACCCTATGCTACTTTTTGTTGAATAATTATATAATTTTGATACATATCTTTTAATGTTTACTAAATTTCTATTTGTTTAAACAATTTTGATTTGCTTAAGCAGTTTTTTTTTCGATAACTTAAAAAAAAAAAAAATAAATAAATATAATTATTTTTCTGACTGTATAGTGTTTAATTCAGAAAATACGATTTAAAAATTATTTTTGGAAGAATAATTGTTTAAACAAATGATATTTCTTTAAACAATTAAAAAATGGTTAATATATTCTTTCTGTACACTATACAGTCAGAAAAATAATTATATGTATTTTATTTATTATTTTTAAAGTTATCGAAAAAAACTGCTTAAGCAAATCAAAATTGTGTAAACAAATATAAATTTATTAAAAATTATAAGAAATGTATCAAAATTATATAATTATTCAACAAAAAGTAGCGTAGGATACCAATTTGAGAAAAAAGTGAACATCTCTGGGTCAATTTTTAGAAATTTTGAGAATAAACAATAAGCAATTGTTTAAATAATTACGTAATGTTAAAAAAAAATTACTACTCCAAACAATGACAAACTATTACATTTCAATCAGAAAATACGATTATTTTTCACATTTTTTGGGAATAAATAATTTTTTAAATAAGTTACATTTGTTTAAACAATTAAAATCTGTTTTAAAAGACATGGAAAATATTCAAATTGTCCATCAGTAATTATTTGTATGAAAAAGACGACGGAAATTGCTAAAAAGTAACAATAATACGTAAAAATATAGTTTTTCGATTTTTGGGTCATATTTGGGGCGATGTGGGGGAGGGGGGGTTAAAAATCAAAGTTATCAGTATGATTTTATTTCATAGGTACTCCTCTTCAATCCCTAAAAAGTTTGGCACAATTCGATCAAACCCTGAAGTATGAGTTCAATTTTTCGAAAATCCAAAATTTCCCCATGTTAATTAAATGGGATTTTGAAGTGCCCGGTGGCACGTGTTAATATTCGAATTTCGAAAAAAAAAATTAGGGATATTTTTTCTCCGGAAATGGAAACTTTTGGTGGGGGGACTTGCCCTCTAGGGTGGAAAAAATTTTTGCAATGCATTTTTGGACCACCCTAATACACACATACACACAGAGAGACAGACACATTCGCGAAAACCTGGTTTTTGGGTTCGGAATACCTTCTCTGATGAGAATGTAAAAAACGATGTCTAAATCATCTATTGTGCACAATTCATCTATTATATGAGAAAGTATAACAAATTCTATCATTACTGAAAGAACAGTGCTCATTCGGCAAATTTGGTTTTATTCAATGGAAACAATTTTCAATTATTTGGAAAAATCATTCCCTTACGATACTTTATCAGCAAACAATCATTGATTATTTTATGCACTATTTTAGAATAAACGAATTCAAAAGTTGACAACTTTTCAATGAATGGATGTGAATACGAAATCGACAATATTTTTAATTTATTCAAGCAAGTTTTTTTAAAAAGCGTCTTAAGAGATTTTATGATATTTTACACAAATATGAAAAAAATAATTTGTCCAAATGCATTTTCTCATCATCCCGTGCGGCATTCACATTCAAAAATTAGGTGAGTGCTTTAGGCAAGGATGATGTTATCAGTATGAGCCCAGTACATACGTAATTATTTATACAAACATACAAAAAATTCAGAATGTTTTTTCGTTATCTTAAAGACGTCGACACCTTTTTCCTGGTATCTCACTGTGAGCGATATATAAGGTAATAAATTAATAGAAAGATTTTTACTCTCGCTTGGAATAAAAAGTCTCTGATCATCAGGGAAAAATGAGTGAGTATAATACCAAATTTTTAAACATACGGACATTTTAAAAAAATTACTAAGATGAAACGTCACAAACAGAACTTTTAAATTTCATTAGGTGATTTAATTTCTATCGTTTTTTAAAATATTTTATATTCAAAGATTTTTTATCTTCATTTTTTTTTTACCTCGGTAAATAACAAATTTATTAGACTTTATTCTATTTCTTATCAGTATCTAGTGAACAATTATACTACACCAATTAACATGGGATTAAGGGTGCAAAACTAACAAATCTTCTTATTTTAATTTAGACAGCAAGACTGAAGAATCCGTAGTTGAAAAGGCAATCGACGAAACAGGTAATTCTTTATAAAAATACTTCATTGTAGTTACTAAATTACTTTTTGTATTTTTTCATTATATAACAAAAAATTATATTCAAAAAGACAATGTTCAATTATTGTTTTTGACGATATATTTTTTTAAGTCATATAATATTAAAGGTCTTTTAAGTTGACAAAAAAAAAGAAAACGTGTGCGAAAAATATAATTTCTTTTATTTTTAAATAGGATTTGGGAAATTCAACATAAAAGTAACGATAATATGTTATATGATTTATTTAAACACCGCTGTGGCTAATGGAGTTACTGGATTCATTCTTCCGTCAGCTGCCTGCGACTTTAAAATGAATACAGTTGAAAAAGGACGATTCGGTACTGCATATCTGGCTGGTAATTATTTTTATTTTTTGTTTTTAACAAATGTAAAACATGAAAAAATTACCAGAAATTAAATAAATTCAGGTGCATGCCTCAGTCCATTTATTTGTGGATTTTTATCGGATTTAAAGGGTCGTAGGTGGATCCTAATAGTGTCATTATTTCTTCAGGGGCATTCTGATTTATTTCAATCAATTGTGCCTAACTACTGGGGTATACTGGCCTTAAAATTTATATCTGGTATTGCGTAAGTTTTTAATTATTGTTTTAATACTCAACAGTTTCATTGTTAAATAACTAGCAGTAAATTTCCTGTCGTTAAAAATATAAATAATTTAAATATCCATTATTAAACCCATTTTTAAATATTACATTTAAAAGTATTTTGAAAGAAAAAATAATAGTTAATCATTTCGAATTGAAATCATATGAAATTTTAATAGAAATAAACTGAACGATTTTGAATTGAAAACGTTCCAAATAAAACAATTATAGATTAGAAATTCAAAAATTAGATAATTTGAAATTCAAAAAAATTGAAATCGTATCATTGAAGTTAAAAACGGAATTGAATTTTTCGAAGTCAAAGCTTCTGAAATTCTAGAATTTTCTTTTTTTTATCACAGAAAAAAGTAAATTAACATTAAAATTGATTAGGCTTGATTGATTTTCACCGTTCAAAATGGAAACATTTTCAATAACCCTTTGAAATTGAATTATTCTAGAAAAAACTTTCGAAATAAAAACTAGTTTTAAATGGGAAATATTAAAAATCAAAAAAATTCTTCTAGTGGCCGTGCATAAATTACGTGAAGTTTTTTTCTAAAATTTAGAACCACGTGCCCCCCCCGCCCCTTGTTACGGTCCGTATGTATTGAATTCCCCCCCTCCCCACTGTCGTACTTGATATTGCCGAAAAATTTTTTTTTCGTGGATTCAACTAAGAAAAGATTTTTATTTTTAATTAAAAAAAAAACAGTTAAATTAAACAAAAAGAGATGAATTTTCAACCAAAAAGGTGCATTTGTAACAAGAAAAGATTAAATTTCTACCAAAAGAAATGAACTTTCGACATATAAAAAAAGCATTTTCAACAAGAATTGAAATTTTAACTAAGAAAGATTTTTCAGTTAATAAAGATAAAAAATGACATCCAAAATGTTGAACTTACAGCAAACAAGATTAATTTTATACAAAAAAAGATGAATTTTTGACAAATTACATAAATTTTCTAAAAACTAGTTGAATATTCTACCGAATTCTTGAATTTTTAAGTGAAAGCGTATAATTTTCTACAAAACAGTTGAATTTTTAACCGGAAAATGTTAATTATCAACAAAAAACGTAATTTTCAACAAAACAGTTGAATTTTCAACAATAAAGTTAAAGTTTCAGTTAAAAAATGTATCTTGAACAAAAAAAAAAAGAATTTTTAACAAAGCAGTGCAATTTTCAATCAAAGAGATGAATTTTCAATTAAAATTGTGAATCTTCAATAATAACAATATATTTAAAAAAGTAGTTCAACTTCCAACCAATGAGATGAATTTTTAACCTAAAAAGATGAATTTTCAACTGAAAAAGGTAAACTTGCAACCTTAATGAAATACTACAATTTTTATTAAAAAAAATTACTTTTCAACCAAGAAAAAAACGAATTTTCAACAAAATAGTTAAATTTCAACCAAGGAATGAATATTTAAGTTTATAAGTGAACCTTCAACTAAAAAAATGAACTTTTAACAAAGTAGTTCAACTTTTGACCAAATAGTTTAACTTTATACCAGATTGTTGAATTTTCTAGCCAACAAGACGAGTTTTCTACAAAACAGTTGAATTTTCCAAACGAAAATGTGAATTTTCAACAAAAAAGTCTATTCAAACTAAAACAGACTAACTTTGAACCAGATAGTTGCATTTTTAACAAAAAAAGATGAAATTTATAAAAAAATAGGAAGTGTCTACGCGTACCGAAAAAATCCAGCTATTTGTACTGAAATTTCGGTACGCGTAGCCAAGACCAAAAAAACAATTCAATTTCGAAACCAAAAAGACAAATGTTCAATAAAATAGTTAAATTTTTAACCAATTAGTTTAATTGTCAATCAAAAAGATTGACTCTTCAACACAATAATTTTTGAATTTTCAACAAAATATCTTATGTAAGAAATGGTTTTGACCAAGCCCTCCTCATATAAATTGATTAAAAATTCAAAAATTTCAAATGGCTAATTGAAAAATTAGCGTTCGAGGTGAAAATTCAGAACTCTAAAATTTCTAAACATTCAAAATTGAAAAAAATATTCAATTACCAAGCTATCAATTTTGGGCTGTTTAATTTTAATATATTTTGATTTTAAACAACAAAATTTTTACCTTTATGATTGCATATTATTTAATTTTTTCATATTTCATTTATAATTATTATTATTTCTTCTTGAAATATGTCAATTTTAAATGATTCATTTTTTTAAAATCTTCAACTAAAAATTGGAAAATTTTAAGATATTACATTGAAATAAAAACATACAAATTCAAACCCAGAATGCTATATATGATTCCAATTTTTGAAATTCCACAATTTTTTGCTTTCGATTTTAATTTTTTTTCAAGTTGAGTTTGAAACGTTAAATATTTTGGAACATTTTCAAATAAAAAATGATTCAATTTTCAATTCGTATTTCTAAGATTTTCTCATTTTTATAAGGCTTGAGTTTGAAAAATTATTACCTTAATTTGTCATTGTTTCGAATGTATTGAGGAGGAATTTAATTCAAAACTGTCTTATTACGAATTGCCTAGAAATTGTGCAACTAAATCTGAAATTATTATTATTATTGAAAATATGAAATTTTTTAATTTTGAAAGATTTAATAGTGAAATCGACCTGACATTTTTAATATTCAAATTTGAAACTACAACACTCATATGCATTATATCATGCAGTATCAAGCGACATTCAAAGCGATCCGATATATTTTTCTAATTAAAAAAATCTCATTTATATGAAAAAAAATCACTTTCATTTTCACCGTTGAAAATTGAAGAATTTTAACATTGCGAACCTTTAAAGTTTAATTATTCTAAGAACTTTGAAAATTATATGATTTCTAATTGGTCTAAAAATTAACGCATTTAATTATTATTATACGCATTTAACATTTAATTATTTTAATCTATCCCGTGCAGAAATTTCAGAGTGGCCCTGGTCGGGGCCAGATCTGGCAAAATCTGGCCCCAATCGGGTATCCCAGTTAGGGCCAGACTCGAAATGAAACGCCTAATCCGATCAGGGCCTGACTGGGGTATCCATAAGGAAGGCCCGATCTGGCCCTGAACAGGCCCCTTCTAATTTTTATTTATAAGAATATTATTAAAATATAATTCATTCAATAAACAAGTAAACAATTGATTAGGAATATTAAACATTATATGAATATTTTGAAAAACATTCTGAAACATGTCGTTAGATTCATGTATTTAGTTGAAAATTCATCTTTTTTGATAGTACATTAATCTTCTTGGTCAACAATTTATTCTTTTTGGTTAAAAATGTAAGAATTTTTTTGAAAATTGTTATTTTTGCTCAAAGTTAATTTTTTATCAGAGTTTTTATCTGAAAATTTAACTATTCTATTTTCAGTTTATGAGATAAAAATTCGACTACTGGGTAGGAAATTTAAGAATTTGTTTGAAAAGTCGTCTTTTTGGGTAGAAAATTAATCTTGTTTGTTGAAAATTTAACTTATTGGTTGAAAATTCAACGATTTGGTAGAAAATTCATATTTTTTGTTAAAAAGTCGTCTTTCTGGGTAGAAAATTATTCTTATTTGTTGAAAGTTCAACTTTTTGGTTAAAAATTCATATATCTTATTGAAAAGTCATATCCTTGTTGATAATACAAGTAGCTTGTTAAAAATTTATCTTTTTTTATTGAAAATGATCTTTTCTGTTAAAAATTCATTTATTTATTTATTTATTTCAAAGTCACTGTTTTCTATAATATTAGACTTTTCAGCTTAAAAACTTTACGCTTTTGTTGAAAAATCAGCTTTCATTGTAGAAAAGTTAGCTTTTTTGGATGTAAATAAACTTTTTTGATCATGAATCATCTGCTTATTAAAAAATTTGTTTTTCTTCTTGAAAATTCTAATATTTGATTGAACTTTAATCTTTTTTGTTTGAAAATTGGACAATTTGATTGAAAAGTTTTTTTGCACGTGGAGCAAAGAATAAAAAAGTGAGGTTATAATGCCAAAAAGTTGTCGACGCTTTCTCGAAGTTCACTGTCGGAAATCTTAGAGAGCTGGATAATTCTAGTTTGATATGAACACCTCACCCCGGTCTAAAAACTTTGCGTAAATGATTAACGAGGTGAATTGAGAATTATTGAAAGCGATTTATCGACATGACTTTACCGGTTTATCTGTTTACTGTTCCTCACTTTTACAAAGTTGTCTTCCTTTCGTCCGTTCGTTGCCAAATAATCGAACGGAAGACTACTCAAATACATTCGAGATTAGAGCGGCAAATTCAAATCTAAATAATTATAAACTCTAAACAAATAAAAAAATACCTACAATAATTAATACTAACTTGATAATTGTATATTTATTAACTAATTTAATGCGTCCGTAAATATACATTTTTAGACATTTTGTTCAAATGAATTTAAGCTTTTTTTAGTTTTTTCTCGTTTCTTATATTCTTTGCATATGAGAAG
Source organism: Andricus curvator (assembly GCA_932195095.1). NCBI lineage: Eukaryota > Metazoa > Arthropoda > Insecta > Hymenoptera > Cynipidae > Andricus > Andricus curvator. The sequence goes on from CAKNYM010052110.1 coordinate 116,079, forward strand.
TTAAATTCAACTTATTAAGTTTAGGTTGCTCACTGAAATGGAAATTAGTTAAATATTCACTAATTAAGACAGGGAGTAATTTTAAATTTAAATAATTATAATTTTTAAGCTAACTATGAATTAATAGAGGGTAGCCCGATGTGGCCTCGACCAGGACCACAACAGTAGCCATGATCAGGGCCGCATTGGGCTAACCCGATCGGGGCCACGTCGGGAATCAGGATCAAATTGGGCAATTTCTCCACGGGATAGTGCGAAAATAATGATAAATTAATAAATTAATAATAAAAATTGATACTATTCAGAGCCACTGGACAAATGTTTACTGTGATTACCTACATGAGTGAATGTATTCCATCGAAGCAAAGAAATTCTCTTTTAGCATTCATGGAATTTTTCTGGATTTCAGGACATGCTCTTGTATCCGGTAAATATAAAGAAGTTTAGAAAAAATAATCGAAATAATCTATTCCCTCATTAAATAATTCATAAAACTCAGCTTTAGGTTTGGCCATTATTCCTCTGAATTTTGAATACAGAAACGACTTTTTTTTCTTTCGCTCGTGGAATTTGTATGTTATAATTTGCTCTTTGCCTGCCTTTCTTATTGGTTCCTGCTTCATTTTTTTCCCTGAAACACCTAAGTATTTGGCAGAAATGGGATCAAGTGAAGAATTACTCCAGGTTCTTACTAACATGTATGAACAAAATGTTGGAAAGCCAGGAAAAGAATACATAGTAAGGAAAATTTATAATCAGCAAAAAATTATATCTCACAACTTGTTTATAATTAACAACAATTTTTTTTAGGAAAAATTGCTGAACAGCGGTGATTGTTCGATTATCGAAATGGTAAATAAAGCTCGTGGTAAATATTTAGTGAACAAAAATAATGCAAAACCGTGTTTAGGAACAAAAATATTAAAGGAATTAAGACACATTGGGACTATCTTCAAGCCGTCTCTCTTAAAAAATACAATTTTTGCTTGTATTGTAGCATTTTTTCTAAGCTCATCATATTACGCACTATTTTATTGGCTGCCAGAGATTTTTCAGCGATTTGCTGATTTTGATTCACAAAATCAAAATGGAAGTTCCTCAAACATTTGCACAATTTCACGTGAAATCCATTCTTCAGATTCAATTAGGGTAAAATTATTTTAAATAATTTAAAAAATAAATAAATCAAGTTCTGAGAATATTCTCTTTGATTAATGACAATCATTTTTTTGTGAATTTTTTTCAGGATCAGCAAGATGCGTTTGGCTGTGATAGAGCAATTGACAGTAGCGTTTTTATTAATAATTTATATATGTCTGCTGTCTGTGCTCCTGCAGTTCTCCCGATAACATTTTTCGTCAATCGTTTGGGATTTAAATTTTTTATAGGTAATAATTTATTTTTCAATTGCAAGATTTAGAGAGAATGAAGATGAAATATTTAAACTTTTTCGTAAGAAACGAGTGCAATTTGTTTTTTTAATTTCTTTGCAGCCTCTTATTCTATCATCTCCTCAGCTTTGATTCTTGGAGTTTACTTTGTTAATTCTTCCATGCAAAATTTAGTTCTTCTGTGCCTCTACTTTTCGCTGCTATCAGTTTGCATTACCGGCTCATTTGCATTCTTCGCAATAATTTTCCCTACGAATCTCAGGTACATAAATTAATACTATTATAGTGATTAATTATTTATTATATTATTTATTATATATTGATCAATTATTTTAGGTCATCCGGAGTTACATTAACATCCGTTGCATCTCGTATAGGAGGCGTGTTTGGGAATACTATTTGTAGTTATCTCATAGATAATAATTGTTTTTATCTTATTATGGTAGTAACTTTTCAACTGTTAGGTCAGTATTGTTTTATTTATTTTACATAATTTCTTGTTCGCGTGATTCAATTCTTTACATGTTTTTGAAACTCATAGTTTCTGAACTAAAAGTTGAAGAATTATAAAATTATTCTTGAATGATTGATTAATACATTTTGAAATCATTTGATAATTTAAACATTTTTCTATATTTCTATAACCATTATATATATATATATATATATATATATATTTATGATTTCAGTGGCAGCAATATCAACATTAATAATTCGTGACTGAAGATGTCAATAACACTGTTCATTATTTTTACCACAAATACTTCTAATAGATACATTTTTAATAAAATTCCTGTCATGTTCAAAAGAGAGAATTTTTTGTTGTTGTAGACATTTATCAGTTGAAATTAAAGATGAATTTATACTAAAAAATGTGTAGCTTTTTTATGATAATCTTCTAGGAAATATCAATAACTAATAATTTTACTTCTACGAAAACTATAAAACAATTATACTAAAAAATTTGATAGATTTTTACATTCTCATCCTATAATGAGAAGGTATTAGATTTGTGTAAAATTTGACCCCCCCCCTCCGTTTTTGTCGAATGTGCACGTTTTGAGACCCCCTGAACCCAAAAAAATATGTTTTCACAAAATGTCTGTTTGTCTGTCTGTCTATTAGTCTGTAGATTTTTAGTTTGTTAGCACGATAACTTTCAAAAGAATTAACGTACTGGATTGGGCTTTGGTATACTCTTTAAATGTCGTAAAATGAAGGTCAAGTTCGTTAGCCAGCCATTTTGGATGAAAATTCAAAAAGTGAGCACATTTCGAAAATTTTTTGGAATGCTTTTTTTTAATATCTAGAAATTCTATGGACGGATTAAAATAGTACTCAAAAAGGTGAACAAAATATTCTCATGACTTCTTTTGATAGACGAAAAATTACCGGAGTTATAGCATTTAGAAAATTCCAAAAAACAAACGAAAATGAACATTTTAAGCCAAAAAACGCACGATATGAAAAAAAGTCAAAGAAAGAAAAATGTTTCTTTTTGAACACCCTACAATATTGTGATGAGACTTTTTTCAATTTTCTTGAAAAATCGAAAATTAAAATTTTTATCGCACAAAAAAATAATAAAAAATTCCATTTTGGGGTCAAACTATACAAGATACGACAAAAAAAGATGAAGAGTCAAAAATTATACACTCAAAAAAGACCTACAAATTTGTAATTAATCACTTTTTGATGGGACGCGTAGTTTTTGTTTTATTTGTAAATAAGTGACTTAAGAATGAAATAAATTAAATTTTTGGATAAACGACACAAACCACGAAAAAAATTAATAGACAAAAGTTGCTCACTCAGAAAAGAGCTACAAATTTTGAATAAATCATTTTTTGATAGGTTGCGTAATTTTTGTTTCAATCGTGAAAAATAACATTAACAATAAAAATATTTTTGTTGTTGGAAAAACGACGCAAGGTACGAAAAAAGATGAATAGACAAAATTTGTTCAACAAAAAAAATCTACAAATTTGTCATAAACTTTTGTTATAAAAATACATTTAAAATAAAAAAATTAACTTTTTGGAAAAACGATACAGGCTACAACATTTTATCTAACAAAATTTTTCGCCCAAATTACATTTACAAATTTTCTTAGAACCAATTTACACTAGGTTGCATATTTTTGGTTCAAATCGTAAAAAATAACATTGAACATAAACAAATTAAATTGATGGAAAAACGACACAAGTTGCAATAAAATGCATAATACCAAAATTGTTTTTTATAGGATGCCGACTTTTTTTTGATTATAAAAACAAGACAATGAAAATACGTCTGTTTTTAATATCAATGCATATTATGAATTGTAATAATATACATTTATTGAAATGATATAAATTTTTCACGGTAACTGAGGATAAAATTAAATGCAAAATCAGGAACAAATAATAAAGTAATCATGATAAATACAATTTGTACTTTATTTTGCAATATCTAAATAAGCAATCACAGGCCGACGTACAGAAAAAAATGTAATATACATTTGACATAATAATGTTGAACATATAGTGTAGAAAATTTCGCATTTTGGACAAAATCGAGTGCGAAGCACGAGGTACGTGATGAGAACGTATTCGTTAAAGCCGAAGGAGCTTTAACAAAAGAGAATTCACAATCACCAAATTACAGTTTTCGATGATTTGACCTTCAATTTTAAAAGGTCTGTGCACAAATGTGGGGGAAATACAAAGACCGAGCGCGCAGCGCGAAGTAAATACATTATCGAGCGTGAAGCGCGAAGCGCCAAATCCAACATTCGCGTGCCCTAGGCGCGCTCAAACTTGCGAGCGAAGCGCGCGATGAGAATGTGCCCGCGAGGTGGGTAGATTTTTTCAAATATAATTCTTCAGAATATTTTTGAATTCCGAAATTTTCGTACCAAACAAAAAAACAATATTAAAGTATAAAGTAGACGCTATTCGCTATGTTTATTTGTAAGAATTATCTCAAATGATATTGTGATGAAAGATAAGACATTATAAAATAATTTTCGACAATTTCAGTTTGTAAAATGTCAGTGGCGTAACTGCTGCAAAGCAAAACCCCGTTTTGTCCCCAGTGCGGGGAGAGGGGTCTCCTAGATTGTGAAGCGAAAATGCTATACTAGGCTAAGGTGTTGTCTTACTGCTAAGCAAGTCGGATGTGTGCGGTGAAAATGCAGTAAACGACAAACAGTAAATTTTTCATAATAAAGGTAAACGCATTTATGATTCACCATACAGGACTGTTGCATATTTAAAAATTAAATTTTAACATATTTTTAGCAAGTTTGGTATAGTTTCCTGTTATGCTAGTATAAATCAAAAAGTAGTAAAATTTAAATTGAAAAAAAAAACACTTTTTAAGCGCCTTTTTCAATTTTTAACAAACGTTAGAAATTCAAATAGGCGCTTACTTCATTTTTCAGCATCTATGCTAAGCAGGTTTTACTACAAGAATGAGCTTCCAAAATAAAGAAAGCGCCATAAAACACAATTTATTCACCTGGGCGAGTAATCACAGTATGTATAAAGTTTTAAATAATTATATAATGATTTAATTAACTTCTTACTCATATGTAGTAGAGTAGAAATAAAATTCAAATTAATATGAATGAAACAAAATTATTATTGATAATAAAATAAACTGTGTAATATAATTTTATATGAAATAAGCATGAATGAAAATTTAAATAATTATATTTCCGCACATATTCATCATTGAATTCGATGTAAAAACATCAACACTGTTTAAAGAAATATAATAATAAAAATTATATATACATATATATATATATACACACACACACACATATATATATATATATATATATATATATATATATATATATATATATCTTGCTTCAACGATGAAATTAAAATATAATTTCCTTGCAGATTAAATCGTGATGAAATGAATTAAGTAGATTAATTAAATAGATAATTTGTTTCCCAGCATAAATCTCTCCGTTCAATACCAAAGATAACGGGAATAATTTTGCTTTCCTATGAAATACAAGTTTTTCCTGTTTTTCGAGAATGGAGATTTTTTATGAGTGAAGATGTTGTTAATTAGAGATACATGTTACATGATTTGAGTAGCTATCAATGCCCCACAAGCAGCCAATGTGCTTGCAACACCAGCAACTTCTGTAGTGTTTCCTGAGATACTGACAATGGTTCCTAAACAACAAGAAAGTGAAAACTGTGCCAAAAAAACCATCGAAGAAAAAATTGCTATGTCTGTGCCCAATCCAAGAAATGCAACATTTTGTATCGCTTCACCATCCGCAGAGACTGCAGACTGCAAATTGAAAATTCAGGGTAGGTATAAATTGATAATTAAAAAATCACTATTTACAAAAAGATTCCCTACCCTCTTTCTTTTCTCATATGGATTTTTCCAACAAGATTATTCCCGTGAGGGGCCGTTCAAAAACTACATCACGCTTTTTTGAACACTTTTTCCACCCTCCTCTTCTTCGTCTCAGATCATCACACAAATACGAACACCCAGCCCTCTTTTGAAGTTAAAATTTTTTTGTTTATTTCATTTGATAAGCGCCTAAAATAAAAAAAAAACGTACAAACATAATAATTGAATAGACTTCACATCTCAAAATGCTCTCAAATCAGAAGAAGTATATCGATTTTTCGCGAAAATAGGGCAATTAATTCTTTTAAATGAAATTAATGTATAGGCACCATATTAAATTAATGAAGAAACGCTTAATATTTCAAGTCGAAATATAATACATGCTTAGCTTTGTAGCAAATAGTTGCTTTTTTAAACAAATAGTCGAATCTTTAAGCCAAAAAGACGAAATTGTTAGAAGACAGCAGTTGAATCTCCAACAACAAAATTAATTATCAGTTGAATTTTGGAAAAAAAAAGATTAAACTTCAACCAAAAAAGTTGTATTTTCGAACCGAATAGTTGAATTTACAAGCCAAAAAGACCAATTTTTTAGAAAGCAGTTCAGTTTAAATCTAAAAGGGCGAATCTTTTATTCAAAAAGACGAATGTTAAACAAAACAGTTTAATTTTCAACAAAATAATGACATTTTCAAGAAAATAGTTTAATTTTCAACTAATATATTAAAAAATAAAAAAATGAATTGTTAACAAAGGATTTCAACCAAGTAGTTGAATTTAAAACCGTAAAAGATTAGTTCTAAAAAAAAATATATAATAGTTGATATTTCAGCCAAAAAAGATTTTAATTTCAAATAAAAAAGAGTCGAATTTAACCAAGAAGATGAATTCTGAACGAATAATGTAATAGTTGATATTTCAAAGTAAAAAGATACGAAGTGTAAATAAAAAACAGTTGAATTCAACCCAAAAAGGCAAAGTATCAACAAAATAGTTGAATCCTCAACCATTAAAATAAATTTTTCAGAAAGTTGTTGAACACTAAACCAAGCAAGGTTAATTTTAAACCAAACAGTTACATTTTCAACCATGAAAGTACCATAAAAGATAAAATGTCTGCCAAAAGACATGAATTTAAAAAAAAAATTTCAATAACAAAAAAGTTCATTTTCAACCAAAGAGCTGAATTTCCTACAAAAATAATTACAAACAGATTAATTTTGAAATTTAAGAATTTTAAATTAGATCAATATCAAATTCAAAATCCTATTTAACGTCTAATACTTAAGTTAATGTATAGAATTCCTGAATATAAAAAAAGAATCCAACGACAAAATTTGGACAAGCACCACAAAATGATCCTATTTTAATTTTTAAAATAAAAAAATTTGCTTCTTTTGACAAAAATGAAAAAGTGGAAAGAAAAATGAAAAGGCAACAAACCAAATCGCCTTAATTCTCTTTTTCATTTCTTTCGTCTTTTCTATTTTTATTACTATCGAATCACAATATGAAAGCATCTCCTCGACACCTGCATTATTAAATAAATTAATTAATTAATCACTCCATAAAGGCAGATTCTCTAGAAAACCGTTGAATTTTTAACCAAAAAGTTCATTTCAAACAAAATAGTTTAATTTTCTACAAAAATAATATAATTTTAACCCAAAAAGACGAATTTTCGCCCAAAAAGATGAATTTTCAGTTAAAAATTAAACTGAACCAGAAATATAATAGAAGAATTTCAAATCTAAAAGAAATAACTTTCAAAAAAACATAGTTAGATTCTCTTATTGGGTTCCTATAATTCAGTTCGCATTTAAGCGACAAATAAAAAAAAAGAAAGAAGTTTCTTGAAAACAGGGAAAAACATAATTCCTTAGAAAAGAGGAAGAGAGGGGAATATAGGAAAGAGTGTAAAGTCTGTATTTAGATGCTTTACTTGTAAAATAAAATCACTAATTTTCATGTTTTCAAACATTTCAGAAAATTGTTATTCAAATTTAAATTTTCTATGTGTGATTTCACATTCTGTTTAAACCTTCCTCCCTACGTCACAAATCGTTACAAAACCTGTTATCTCCCTTCTGACAGGGTGGCGTAGTTTTTAAACGGCCCCTACAATTTTTTTTTGATTTGATAGATGAAATACAAACAGAAATATGGTAATTATTTGGGAATTTGAGTAGAAAAATTATTCTAGTGCTGCAGAAAATTAATCCACAAATATAAACTAGACGAGCCCTGTAATACAATTACTATCATTAAACGTCACAACGATTGCTCTCAAATTTCATTAGATGATTTAATTTCTAGTTTTTATTTTTTCCATATTCAGGGCTTTCTTTTCTTAATTTTTTTACTTTAGTTAATAACCAAGTTATTGGACTTTATTCTATTTCTTATCAGTATTTAGTGAAAAATTATACTAATCCAATGAAAATGGGATCAAAGGTGCAATACTAACAAACCTTCCTATTTTAATTTAGATAGCAAGACTGAAGAATCCGTAGTTGAAAAGGCAATCAACGAAACAGGTAATTCTGTATAAAAATACTTCTTTATAATCAATAATTACTTCTTGTATTTTTTTATTGATTAACAAAAAATTATATTTATTATATTCAAAAAGGCAATGCTCAATTGTTGTTTTTGACGATGGTGTTTTTTTTTGTAATCATATAATATTAAAGCTTCTTTAAGTTGACAAAAATTTCAGAAGAAGTGTGCAGAAAATATAATTTCTTGTAATTTTAAATAGGATTTGGGAAATTCAATATAAAAGTAACGATAATATGTTATCTTATTTATTTAAACGCCGCTGTGGCTAACGGAGTTACTGGATTTATTCTTCCGACAGCTGCCTGCGACTTTAAAATGAATACAGTTGAAAAAGGACGATTCGGCACTGCATATCTGGCTGGTAATTATTTCTATTTTTTGTTTTTAACAAATGTAAAACATGAAAAAATTACCAGAAATTAAATAAATTCAGGTGCATGCCTCAGTCCATTTATTTGTGGATTTTTATCGGATTTAAAGGGTCGTAAGTGGATCCTAATAGTGTCATTATTTCTTCAGGGGCATTCTGATTTATTTCAATCAATTGTGCCTAACTACTGGGGTATAATGGCCTTAAAATTTATATCTGGTATTGCGTAAGTTTTTAATTATTTTTTTCAATAGTCAATAGTATTATTGTTAAATAACTAGCAGTAAATCCACGGAAGCGCAGCGCGCGTTCACATATCCGAATGTTTGTTTCCTGTCGTTAAAAATATAAATAATTTAAATATCCACTATTTAACAAATTTTTTCATATTGCGTTTCAAAATATTTCAAAATAAAAAATAATAATCAATCATTTCTCAATTGAAAGCGTTTGAAATTTCAATAAAAATATATTGAACGATTTTGAATTGAAAACTTTCCAAATCAAAAAATTTTAAATTAGAATTCTTTAAATTAGATCATTCAAAATTCAAAGGAATTAATTAGGAATGTATTTATGATTTCAGAGTTTGAAGTTCCACAATCTTCAGCTTTCGTTTCAATTTTTTTTTAAGTTGACATTTTCAAATAAAAAAAAAATTCAATTTTCAATGTTTAGTTCTAAAATCTTCTCATTTTTTAGACTTGAAGTTAAAAAATGCTGCCTTAATATATCATTATTTTGAATGTATTGTGGAGGAATTTAATTCAAAATTGTTTTAGTACGAATTCTTGAAACTGGAAATTGTGCAACTAAATCTAAAATTATTTAATTCAAATGTGGCGAAAATTCAAACCAAACAATTTAGAGTATCCAAATCTAAATTTATAACTGACTGAAATTGAAACCAAAGAATTTAGAGTATTTAAATCTAAAATTATGAAATTTATAACTGATTGTCAAGGCTTTCAATATAAAATGTTTTAATTTTGAAAGATTTAATAGTGAAATCCTAACATTTTTGTTATTGAAATTTGAAACAACATCATCGTGAAATTTCAAATAAAATTGGAAACCTCACGAAATTAAGAAATTTTAAACCAAACATTTTATAATTTAAGCTTTTGAAGAAAAAAGATTTTAGTTTCAATTTCTCAAAAATTCTATTGTTTTAAAACTGCGCATTCAAAACTAGAATTTTTAATTAAAATTATAGACATATTGAAGATGATAAATATATTATTAATAAGTATTATATCCTGTAGTGTATCAAGCCACATTCAAAGCCATCAGATAGATTTTTTTCTTTAAAAAAATGTGATTAATATGAAAAAAAACTTTTATTGTCACCTTTGAAAATTGAAGAATTTTAACATTATGAACCTTTAATGTTTGATTATTCTAAAAACTTTGAAAATTATATGCTTTCCAATGGGAATCTTTCAGAATTAATAGTAGTTTAAAATTTCCAAATTTCGTTTAAAAGTCATTGCTTCAAAATAAATTAAATCAACCTTGAAGCGTTAAAAATGAAAAAATTCCAAATTTCGCTTAAAAATATAAGTAATATTAGGAGAATACAAGAATATTGGAAAATACATTATTTGAATTTATACTTTTCAGAGCCACTGGACAAATTTTTACTGTGATTACCTACATGAGTGAATGTATTCCATCGAAGCAAAGAAATTCTCTTTTAACATTTATGGAATTTTTCTGGATTTCAGGCCATGCTCTTGCATCCGGTAAATATAAAAAAAATCTGAAAAAATAATCGCAATAATCTATTCCCTCATAAAATAATTTATAAAACTCAGCTTTAGGTTTGGCCATTATTCCTCTGAATTTTGAATACAGGAACGACTTTTTTTTCTTTCGCTCCTGGAATTTGTACGTTATAATTTGCTCTTTACCTGCCTTTATCATTGGTTCCTGCTTTATTTTTTTTCCTGAAACACCTAAGTATTTGGCAGAAATGGGATCAAGTGAACAATTACTCCAGGTTCTTACTAACATGTATGAACAAAATGTTGGAAAGCCAGGAAAAGAATACATAGTAAGGGAAATTTATAATCAGCAAAAAATTATATCGCATAAATTGTTTATAATTAACAACAATTTTTTGTAGGAAAAATTGCTGAACAGCGGTGATTGTTCGATTATCGAAATGGTAAATAAAGCTCGTGGTAAATATTCGGTGGAAAAAAATAATGCAAAATCGTATTTAGGAACAAAAATATTAAAGGAATTAAAACACATTGGAAGAATCTTTAAGCCGCCACTCTTAAAAAATACATTTTTTGCTTGTATTGTTGCATTTTTTTTAAGCTCATCATATTACGCACTGTTTATGTGGTTGCCGGAGATTTTTCAGCGATTTGCTGATTTTAACTCACAAAATCAAAATGGAAGTTCCTCAAATATTTGCACAATTTCACGTGAAATCCATTCTTCAGATTCGATCAGGGTACAATTATTTTTAATTATTCAATAATTTAAAAATAAATAAATTAAGTTCTAAAAATACTCTCTTTGATTAATTAAAATTATTTTATCGTGAATTTTTTCAGGATCAGCAAGATGCGTTTGGCTGTGATAAAGCAATTGACAATAGTGTTTTTATTAATAATTTATATATGTCTGCTGCCTGTGCTCCTGCTGTTCTCCCGATGACATTTTTCGTCCATCGTTTGGGATTTAAATTTTTTATTGGTAATAATTTATTTTTCAATAATGACTATTATAACTAATGTAAATTAGTAAAATATTATTTTAGTGAAACTAAAATTGCATGATTTAGAGAGAATGAAAATGAAATATTGAAACTATTTCGTAAGAAACAAGTACAATTTCTTCAAAATTTAAGAATGTTAAATCACATCAAAATCAAACTCAAAATCCTCAACAAGAATTCGACGATCAAATTTGGACAAACACCACAAAATGCTCCTATTTCAATTCCTAAAAACAAAAAAATTTGTTTCTTTGCGCAAGAATAAAGAAGAGGAAAGAAAAATAAGAAGACAACAAACCAAATCTCCTTCCTTCTCTTTTTCTATTTTTTTTTCTTGTATTTTTTTTTATTTCTTCCGTCTTTTTTATTTTTATTATTATCGAATCACAATACAATTTCTTTTTTAAATTTATTTGCAGCCTTGTATTCTATCATCTCCTCGGCTTTGATTCTTGGAGTTTACTTTGTTAATTCTTCCATGCAAAATTTAATTCTTTTGTGCCTCTACTTTTCACTGCTATCAGTTTGCATTACCGGCTCATTTGCGTTCTTCGCAGCAATTTTCCCTACGAATCTCAGGTACATAAATTAATACTATCATAGTGATTAATTATTTATTATATTATTTATTATATATTAATCAATTATTTTAGGTCATCCGGAGTTACATTAACATCCTTTGTATCTCGTATAGGAGGCGTTTTTGGGAATACTATTTGTAGTTATCTCATAGATAATAATTGTTTTTATCTTATTATGGTATTAACTTTTCAACTTGTAGGTCAGTATTTTTGATTTATTTAACATAATTTCTTATTAGATTAATTCAATTCTTCAAAGATTTTTGGAACTCATACTCTCGGAACTAAAGTTGAAAAATTATAAAATTATTCCTAAATTATGAATATATTTTGAAATCATTTGATAATTTTAACATTTATCTATATTTTTATGACCGTGATATATTTATGATTTCAGTGGCAGGAATATCAACCTTGATAATTCGTGAATGAAGGAATTATTTATTACAGAGCTCACTCTTAGAGTAATTGAATATGAAGGTCTCAATAGCACTACGTATCATTTTTATCACAAGTTTTCTGACGGATGAATGTTAAATGAAATTATTGTTATGTTTGAAAGAGAGAATTTTTTATTGGAATCATAACTTTTACCTGCAAAGAAATATAACAACAAGTTCTTTACAAAAAATGGTTTAGAAGTCTTAAAATGAATGATTTAAAGCATCAATCTAAGAAAATTGATTCGTTCCGCGAAGTGATTGTTAACAAATAACCTCTAAAAACCAATCAGGTTTTTATTGTAGTCATACATCAATTAACATGAATGATTAGCATACTGAAGGTTCCGCATCAATGGAAAACAAATTATCTTCAATACAATGTTAAGAATCTTGCACATTGGTCAGAAATTTTTCTTGATACTTTTACTAAATGTAAAATAGACAGTTTTATAGCCATTTTGTATTATAATTTGCTAGAAATCATCACAAAATAATACGCTTACTTCTAGAAAACAATAAATTACAGTTTTTGAATACAGTTTTTGATTTTTTCTCGTTAACGATAAAAGATATCACAAAAGAGCAAGAGGTATTTTTTGTAGAAATTGTAGGTGTAGAAACTTCTATTGAAACATTTTTTGTACCTTTCGTTTTTTCCGATAAAAATTCGAAAATTTAATTTTTCAAAAATAACTTTTTTGAATGTGAAGCAGCGGTTTACCAAGAACGGAACTCAGGAGATAAGAAACTCCCCTAAAAAATCAAAACAAAATTTTATGATGAACCTGTGAATTACATATCCCTTTATTTTCACTGGAAAATGATATATTAAAATAAAAAGTCATTTTGACACCATGACATCTTAAAAACTTGTCCAACCAGAAATTTAAAGAGACAACATTATTTTTAAAGCCGTGTCTACACTATTAAAAATGTTTGGAATTCTCCAACACTTCTACAATACATGCGTAAGGTAAAATTGCAAACACGGTATTGGAATGACGAAATTGCAAAACATGTATTGTAAGTGCTTTAAATCGTGAAGTCACCGTATAGCATTCCAATACATGTATTGTAGCGTTTATAAGTCGAAAATTGTGCACAAGGAATTCACGGAATTAATGAAATTCACGGGATTCCAGAAATTCACAATATTTAGTAAATTTAAGATATTCACGGAAATGGAATTCACGAAATTCATGGAATTCACATGAGCCCACACTTGTAGTTATTTACTACAAGAAACTATCCACCTAGAAACATTACCCGAATCGGGTAGTGTCACGCCTACCCTGAAAGGGAAATGGCTTAATGGTATACATACATACATACATACATACACATAAATACATACATGGAATTTACGGAATCCACGGAATTCATGGAATTCATGAAACTCATGGAATTCATTAAACTCATGGAATTCATGGAATTCACGGAATTGATGGAATTCACAGAATTAATGGAATTCATGAAATTCATGGAACTCATGGTATTGATAGAATTCACGGAATTGATGGAATTCACGGAATTCATGGCATTCATGGAATTCTCGGAATTCATGAAATTCATGGAATTCATGGAATTTACGGAATTCATGAAATTCATGAAATTCATGTAATTCATGGAATTTACGGAATTCATGAAATTCATGGAATTCACGGAATTCACAGAATTCATGGAATTCACGGAATTCATGAAATTCACGGAATTCATGAAATTCACGGAATTCACGGAATTCATGAAATTCGCGGAAATCATGGAATTAATGGAATTCACGGAATTCATATAATTCACGGAATTCATGGAATTCACGGAATTCATGGAATTCATGGAATTCATGAAATTCATGTAATTCATGGAATTCACGGAATTCATGGAATTCAGGGAATTCACGGAATTCATGGTATAATTAATAATATAATAATAATTAATAATATAATTAATGGTATAATTAATTATAATAATTCTTGGCCAACGGCCAAGCCACGCTGAAAAAACCAGTTCTCGTCAGATCACTGAAGTTAAGCAGCGTTGGGCGCGGTTAGTACTTGGATGGGTGACCATTCGAGAATACTGTGTGCTGTTGGTATATTATGGGTGTGGTGAGCCCAAACTTGTAGTTATTTAGGGGAGATTACGATATCCGTGGCGACAAAGTTTTAATGTGGATTCCTATAGGATTTTTGGCGAGAAACACGAATCTGACATTTTTAAATCGATATCTCGTATAGTTTTCGAGATATCGATTTTTTTATGTTAAAATTACTGACTTTTGTTTTCGACTAACATAATTTCTGAATATCGATTTTGGTGAGATTTTTTGCGAGAAACACGGATCTGAAATTGTTAAGTCGATATCTCGAATAGTTTTCGATATATCGATTTTTTATGTTAACATTATTGACTTTTATTTTTGATTAATATAATTTCTAAATATCGATTTCGATGGGATTTTTTGCGAAAAACACGGATCTGAAATTTACAAATCGATATCTGTAATAGTTTTCGAGATATCGATTTTTTCTGTTAAATTTAATAATCGAATAATACAGGTCTCACCCCTATCCCTTTCCAATGTCTAGTGGGGTACGGGAAAGCACCCCTGTGACTGGTCACAGAAATAAGGTAAGGTCACACCTCTACCCCTTTTCCAACGCCTCGTGGGGGCGGGAAGGCACCCCTGTGGCTGGTCACAGAAATAATGTAAGGTAACTCCCCTACCCCTTTTCAAACGCCTCGTGGGGGCGGGAAGGCACCCCTGTGACTGGTCACAAAAATAATGTAAGGTAACACATCTACCTCTTTTCCAACGCCTCGCGGGGGCGAGAAGGCACCCCTGTGACTGGTCACAGAAATAATGAGAGGTAACAGCCCTACCCTTTTTCCAACGCCTCGTGGGGGCATACGTAAGGAAAGCGAGGTTATGTCCATCTAACAGAACCGGCAGGACAGAAAAATAAATTTCTATAATTCATATTTTTAAACAAGTAAGTTATTTATTAATTATAAATAGAAGAATATCTCGAGATCTAATTGCGAGATATCGACTTAAAAGTGTTTGAGCCGTTTTTCTCGTAAAAAAAACCCATATCGGAATGAACTTTAAGAAATTATATACATTTGAAAAAAGTTTAAAAAATCGATATATCTCGTAAACTATTCGAGATATCGATTTAAAACTTTCAGATTCGTGTTTCTCACCAAAAATCCTATAGGAATCCGCTTTAAAACTTTGTCGCCACGGATATCGTAATCTTGCCGTTATTTATAACTACAAGAAAACTATCCACCTAGAAACACTAACCGAATCGTGTAGTGTCACGCCTACCCTGAAAGGGAAATGGCTTAATGGTATACATATGGAATGCATGGATTTCATGGAATTTACAGAATTCATGGAATTCACAGATTTCACGGATTTCATGGAATTCACGGAATTCACGGAATTCACGGAATTCACGGAATTCACGGAATTCATGGAATTCACGGAATTTATCGAATTCAGTGAATTGGCGGAATAGACTGTACTCACGGAATTCGCGGAATTAATTGAATTCGCAGAATCCACGTAATTCATGGAATTCAAGGTGTTCAAGGAATTCGTGGCATCGAAGTAATTCACAGAATTCATTGAATTCACGAAATTCACTGAATTAACGAAATTCATGGAATTCACTGAATTTACGGAATTCATGGAATTCACTGAATTTACGGAATTCTCGAAATTCCCGTTCCATAAATTCCTTGGATTCCGTGAATTTCTTGAATTCCGTGAATTCATTAAATTTCATAAATTCCTTGAATTCATTTCGTTGAATTCTGTGAATTCAATGAATACCATGAATTCCACGAATTGTTTGAATTTCATGAATTCCGTGAATTCATTAAATTCCATAAATTCTGTGAATTCCCTGAATTCCACGAATTGTTTGAATTTCATGAATTCCGCGAATTCATTAAATTCCGTGAATTCCATGAATTCCGCGCCATGAATTCCGTGAATCTTATGAATTCCGTGAATTCTATAAATTCCGCGAATTCCGTCATTTCCCGCAATTCTTTGAAATCTTTGAATGACGCGATTTCCATGAATTCCATGCATTCATTGAATTTCGTGAATTCCGTAATTTCGTGAATTCCTTGAAATCCATCAATTTCTTAAATTCCATGAATTCCTTGAATTTGATCAATTCCGCCAATTCCGAGATTTCCTTTAATTCCGTGAAATCTTTGAATTCCTTGAATTCTAGGAATTTAATGAATGCCATGAATTCCTTGTATTCCATGAATTCCTTGAATTCCATGAATTCCTTGTATTCCATAAATTCCGTGAAATCCTGTAATTCCGTGAATTTCTTGAATTCCACGAATTCCTTGAATTCCATGAATTCCATGAATTCCTTGAATTCCATGAATTCCTAGAAATTATTATTATCAACCTAGAAACACTACCCGAATCGGGTAGTGTCACGCCTACCCCGAAAGGGAAATGGCTTAATGGTATACCTTGTATTCCACGAATTCCATAAATTCCGTGAAATCCTGGAATTCCATGAATTTCTTCAATTCCATGAATTCCTTGAATTCCATGAATTTCTTTAATTCCATGAATTTCGAGAATTCAATTAATTCCGTGAATTCCATGAAAGTCTTGAGAAATGATTTACATTTTTTTTTTAATTTTCGTTTCAACAGGTGTCGAGATATCCGGCCGCCAATATGATACATAAGTTTTACTGGCTACTGGACATGTATGGTAAAATTCCAATAACTGTGAGGTACCATAGCAATACCAGCATTTGGAAACTACAATATTTTGTATTGTAGCGTTACCTTACGTTTCGGAAATAAACTTCCAATATATTTATTGGAAGTTTTCAGCAGAAATTTTTAACAGTGTAGGTTCACCATAATTTAGTGATCGTAGGCCAAATATTTTCGGTGTCCCGAAATAATACTTATAAAATACTTAAAAAATACTTCGTATTTTTAATATTTTATTCGACTAGACTCTAGTTCTATCAAAAATATTCTTGCAAAAGGAAGAAACTTGTTCAACGTATCTATAATTCGAAAATTTATAGTTCAAAATCTAGCACTTTAATTTTCCTATTTTCTATTATATATATTCTATATCTTTTAAATTTCTTAATATCTATTATTCTTGGAATATGCCTCGTTGAATAAATTAAAATGTAAGTTTGCTTGCAGATTGAATCGTGATGAAATTAAAAAGATAATTTGTTTCTCAGCATAAATCTTTCTGTCAATGCCAAAGATAACAGGAATAACTTTGCTTTCCTATAAAATACCAGTTTTTCCTGTTTCTCAAGAATGGAGATTTTTTATGAGTGAAGAGAGTTTCAATTAGAGATTCATAAACAACATGAAAGTAAAAACTGTGCCAAAAATACCATCGAAGAAACAATTGCTATGTCTGTTCTCAATCCACGAGCTCCAGCACTTTGTATCGCATCACCATCCGCAGAAACTGCAGAGTGCAAAACAAAATTCAGTGTAGGTATAAATTGATAATTAAAAAATTTTTATTTACGAAAATATTCGCGATCCTCTTTTTTTCCTCATGTGGATTTTTGAACAAGATTTTTCCCGTAAGGGGCCGTTCAGTAACTATACGTCACGCTTTTTTCAACACTTTTCCACCCCTCCCCTTCTTTGTTACAGATTATCACACAAATCTAACCCCCTCCCTCAAACGTAATAATTTAACAGACTTCACAGCCAAAAATGCTCTCAAAGCAGGAAAGTATGGCGATTTTTCACGAAAATAGGGGAATAAATTCTTTTAAATAAAATGTATGTATAGGTACCATATTGAATTAATTATATGAAAGCAAAAGAAATGAATTTATAATCAAATGGTTGAACTTTGTAGCAAAAGAGGAGAATTTTGAATAAACTAGTTGAATTTTTAACTTTCAATGACGAATTTCCAAACAATTGGTGGGATTTTCACACAAAACAGAATTAACTGCAAACACAAATAGTTGCATTTTTAAACAAGTAGTCGAATCTTGAAGCCAAAAAGACAAATTTGTTAGAAGGCAGTTGAATATTTAACCAAGAAAATGAATTTTCAACTAAGAGCTTTTCTACCCTCGTTTCCACCAAAAAAATTAGAATTTTTAATTTAAAAAGACGAATTCTCAGCAAGGCAGTAGAATTATCTAACAAAAATAGTTGAATCTTTAACCTATGTAAATGAATTTTCAACCAAACAGTTGAATTTTATTTTTTGTTCTTATGGGAAATAGTGTTATAATTAATAGTTCTTTTTTCATAGTTCAAGATTTATTTCCTTCATTGTTGTTCTGAACCTCACTTAATCAGCAAATTATTGGACTTTATTATATTTTTTATCAGCATTTAGTGGACAATTATAATAATACAATGATAATGAGATCAAGGGTGCAAAACTAACCAACCTTTCTATTTTAATTTAGACAGGAAGACTGAAGAATCCGTAGTTGAAAGGGCAATCAACGAAACAGGAAAGTCTTTTACAAAAAAGACTTTTTTAAAATTAGTAATTACTTTTTTGTATTTTGTTTATTACTAAAATGTACTAAATAATTAAATTTAAAAGGAGCTAATAGTACAGTCCTTGCATAAAAACAAAAAATTAGAATCATTAATTGAGGAATAAGCAAACAAAACATGATAAATTTATTCGAGATGATTCCTCAATAATTAGACGAATGCTGTATTTAAAAAACAACAAAGAAAAGGAATTCAAATAGCTTCAAATAGATCGTTCATGTCTTTGAATGTTTGTTTCCTAAAATTAAAAATAAAAAAATCATGTATCCATTATTGAACAAATTTTTTAATATAAGACGTTGAAAAATGTTTGAAACAATAAATAAGAATTAATCATTTCGAATTGCAAATGTTTGAAATTTTTATAAAAACATATATTGAACGATTTTGAACTGAAAACGTTCCAAATGAAACCAGTTTAGATTAGAATTTCAAAAAGTAGATCATTTAAAATTCAAATAATCGAATTGTATTATTTAATTTAAAATTGAAAACTTTTAAATTGAAATAATTTTTTATTTGATGTTATTAAAGTTTGACATTTGACATTAAAATTGACTAGGCACATTTTTCTAAGTTAAAAAAATAAATTCGCCATAATTTTCACCGTTCCAAAATTTTCAATTATAAAACTTTAAAATTGAATTATTCTAAAAAAATTGTTCAAAATGAATTAATATTAAAAATAGAATAATTTCTGCTATGGAACGTTAAAAAATTAAACGAATGCAAACTTAATTTGAAACTGCAAAATTTTTAGTCACAAAGAATTATGATATTAAAACTTTTTCCTACTTAAATTTTTTCAAATTTCAATTATTTTAGGTTAATTTAAATTGTTTAGAAACTTCAAATATCCAAATCGTTAATTATACTTTTCAAAATTCAATTTAATTGAATTTCAGTTGTAAAATTAAAACTAATGAGAGGGAAAAATTAAAAATTTAGCGTTTCAGGTGAAAATTTAGAACTCTAAAATTTCTAACTATTCAAAATTAAAGAAATGATTAAATTACCAAGATATCAATTTGAGACTGTTCAATTTTGACCTATTTTGATTTTAATTAACGCAATTGATAACTCATCTTTTTAAAACTGAAACTAAAAATCGGACAATTTTGAGATATTGCATTGAAATAAAAAAATAAAAAAAATAATACAGAACAAGATTGCTATATATGATTCCAATTTTTGAAATTCCAAAATTTTTAGCTTTCAATTTGAAATAGTTTATTTTATTTGAGTTTGGAATGTTTAATATTATGGAACATTTTCAACCAGGAATAATTCAATTTTCAATGTCTAGTTCTTAAGTCTCCTTGAATTTGTGAAATTATTGCCATAATTTGTGATTGTTTCGAATTTATTCTGGAGGAATTTAATACAATTTTTTTTAATTCTTAAAACTGAAAATTGTGCAACTATCAAGTCTTTCAAATTTAAATATAAAATTATTAAATTTAAAAGTGACGAAACTTTACACCAAAAAATTAAGAATATTTAAATCTAACATTATTAAAGTTAGAACTGTCTATAATTGAAACTAAATAGTAATTTAGAATATATATTCAAATCTGAAATTATTAAACTTGAAACTGGCTCAAATTGAAACCAAACAATAAAAATCTAAAATTATTGAATTTAGACATGTTTCAATTTTTGAAGATGTAATAGTGAATTATCCTGACATTTTTAATATTTAAATTTGAAATTACAAAATTGTGAAATTGGAAAACTCAAGAAATGAAGAAATTTCAAACCACATATTTTCGAATTTAAGCTTTTGATGCAAAAAAATGTTAGTTTACGCCTCAAAAATTAAACTTCAAAACTATAATTTTCAATTCAAATTATAGAAATTTTAAAGATGATCAATATATTATCAATAAGTATTATATCATGAAGTGTATCAAGTGAAATTCAAAGTGATCCGATAGATTTTGTTCATAAAAAAATGTGATTTCTGTCAAAAAATCACTGTCTTTTTCACCGTTTAAAATTAAAGAATTTAGAATATTGTAAATCTTTAAAGTTTAATTATTCTAAAAACTTTTCAAAATATATGATTTGTAGTTGGAAACTTCCAAATTAAATTAATTTAACCCTAAAGCGATGAAAATTCAACAATTCAAAATCATCAAACCTCCTCTATTTAAAAATACATTACTTGCTTGTATTGCTGCATTTTTTTAAGCTCATCATATTACGCACTATTTATTTGGTTGCCGGAGATTTTTCAGCGATTTGCTAATTTGGATTCACAAAAATCGAAATGGAAGTTCCTCAAATATTTATACAATTTCACGTGAAATCCATTCTTCCGATTACAGCAGGGTACAATTATTTCTGATAATTCAATAATTTTAAAACAAATTGATTAGGTTCTAAAAATACTTTTTTGATCAATCAAAATAATTTGTTAATTAATTTTTTTCAGTATCAACAAGGTGCGTTTGGCTGTGATGGCAGAATTGACAATAGCGTTTTTATTAATAATTGATATTTTTAGCCAACGGCCATACCACGCTGAAAACCCCAGTTCTCGTCAGATCACTGAAGTTAAGCAGCGTTGGACGCGGTTAGTACTTGGATGGGTGACCATTCAAGAATACTGACATGAGTGCTGTTGGCACATCGTGGGTGTGGTGAGCCCACACTTGTAGTTTATAACTACAAGAAAAACCTAGAAACACTACCCGAATCGGGTAGTGTCACGCCTACCCTGAAAGGGAAATGGTTTAATGATATATGATATCTGTGTGCTGCCTGTTCTCCCGATAACATTTTTCGTCAATCGTTAGGGATTTAAATTTTGTATAGGCGCATTTGCATTCTTCGTCACAATTGTTCCTACTAATCTCAGGTACATATAATAATATACCATTATATTAATTGATTTTTCATTAAATTATAATATGAATTGCGTTTGTTTATTATAATTTGTAAACCTTTGCAAATTGAATCTTTAATTATTGTAGGTCATCCGGATTTACATTAACATCCTTTGCATCTCGTATAGGAGGCGTGTTTGGGAATACTCTTCGCAGTTATCTCATAGATAATAATTGTTTTTATCTTATTATGGTATCAACTTTTCAACTTGCAGGTCTGTATTTTTTTATTTATTTTACATAATTTCTTGTTAGCATATGTAAATTCTCGAAAGATTTTTGCAACACATAATTTTTGAACCAATAGTTGAATAATTCTGAAATTATTCTTAAATGATTGATCAATACATTTGGAAACCATATGATAAATTGAACATTTTTCTATATTTCTATGACAATTATAAATTTGTGTTTTCAGGAGCAGCAATATCAACCTTGATAATTCATGAATGAAGAAATTATGTATTCCAGTGCGTACTCTTATGGTATTAATTAAATATGAAGATCTCAATAATACTACGTATCATTTTTATTAAAAGTTTTCTAATGAACATGTTTCAAATAAAATTGTTTTCATGTTTAGAAGAGAGAATTTTTTAATTTTATATTTTAACAACTATTAATGTAAAGAAATATAACAGAATTCTTAGAAGAAATGGTTTTAGAAGTCTTGAAAAGAGAGATTTAAAACATCAGCCAAAGAAACATAATTCATTGCTCGAAGTGATCATAAACAAATAAACTTCTTCAGGTTTTTATTTGAGCCATTTAGCAATTAAAATGAATGATAATATGAATCGCTTTAATGACTTTAATACTTTCATTATTTTATTTCTTGACAATTAAATATTCTTATACGTTTTTATTATCTTATTTTTTTTCTTATCTCATCTTTTATTTCAAATCATGTAAAGAAGTTCAACCCAGGGTGCGCCAAATTTTATTTTTATTTTGATATATCATTCTAGAGTGAAAATAATGGGACAAGTATTTCACATTTTTTTCCAGTCAGTGATGCAAGATATCACAAAAGAGCAGAAGGTATATTTGTAGAAATTTTCTATGTGTGCAAACTTCTATGTAAACATTTTTTGCACCTGTTTTTTATCAACGGAATGACGGTTTTTGATCTGCATAATGTAAACCAGAATGATTTTAATCTTTAGCTAGTGCTCTTGCCCACCAGCTACTAGCTAATCAACAAAAAACATAACATCAAAGTTCAATTTCTTGTACCTTTCGTTCTTTCGAAGAAAATGCGAAAATTAGATTTTTCAGAAAAAATTTTTTGCAATGTGAAACAGTGGTTTACGAAGAAACGGAACTCAATAGATATGTAGTACACATTACCATCAATTTAAAAAAATACAAATTTAAAAAAGTGGAGTTTTTAAGAAAATCCACGCTTAAGAATTTTGCAAGAATAGCCGCTATTTTCTTATTTTTCCAATTAAAAAAATTTTAATTAATAAATAAAATCTCATAACGAATCAAAATAAAATTTTGTGATCAAACTGTGAAATATTTCAACGAGAAATAGGAGAGAAACTTTCATTATTTTAATATTTCATTAACATATTTAATAATTTATTCGATTAGACTCTAGCTTTATCAAAAATATTCTTGCAATGGGAGGAAATTTGTGCAATCTATCTACAATTTAAAAATTTGATTTCATTTTTTTTTTAATCTTTTGAACTTCACAATCTCTATTATTCTTGGAACAAGTTTTTTGTGTATGCTTCGCCTAACAAATTGAAATGTAAATCTGCTTGCGTATTGAATCGCGATACATTTTGATTCTTAAGATATTTGCCTTAAATTAAATTTATCTCCTGTCAATGCCAAAGATCAGGGTAATAACTTTGGTTTTTTATAAAATAATAATTTTTCCTGTTTTTCGAGAATGGAGATTTTTCATCAGTGAATATCGTTTAACTTAGAGATCGTTTAACTCACATGATTTAAGTAGCTGATAATGCCGCACAATCAGTTTTATTGCTTTATTGCTTGCAACACCAACTACTGCTGTAGTGGTTCCTGAGATACTTACAATGGTTCCTAAACAACAAGAAAGTAAAATCGGTGCCAAAAATACCATCGAGGAAACAATTTCTATGTCTGTTCCCAATTCACGAACGTCACCACTTTTTATCGCTTCATCTTCCGCAGAGACTGCAATATGCAAAAAGAAAATTCAAGGTATGTATAAATTAATAAATAAAAATCTGCCCGCTGAGCGGGCATTCTCATCGAGCGCTTCGCGCGCGTCTTGCTTCGCTCGCAAGTTTGAGCGCGCCTAGGGCGCGCACCTGTTGGATATCGCGCTTCGAGCTTGATTGGGTATTCATCTCGCGCTTCGCGCTCGATAATGTGTTCACCTCGTATATCTTCGTACCTTTCTAATAAATCATACAATCAGAAAGATTTTTTCCAAATATCTGAAAAGGGGAGAAAAAAAGTATCTAAGTCGTTTTTGGAACATATATCTTGCTTTTCCATTCATAATCAAACCGACCCCTTGACTACCATGTGATTCACTATCTACTCCTGACCATATTTCAAAACCGCCTTTCAAAACCCCATTGTCTATGTTTCTACTTTCGCATCCCCTTTTCTTTGTCTCAGATACACATAAAATATCTAGTTTCCTTGCATGCATAGTTTCTCGCAGTTCTCTTACTTTAAGATCATTCACTCCTCTAGCTATTTTATTGTTTGTATTATTCATTGTTTAGATTGTACACCCAACTACCACCTTTATGTGCGAAATTTGTTTTGCGAGTCGAAATCATGTCCAAGTTAAGTAGTGATTCGTCGTATGGTGGAGAGTGTAGTTGTAACGTCAGTCCCACCAAAACTTCTGTAACG